>SDEE01000438.1:0-40894 GCA_004126415.1 Candolleomyces aberdarensis | reverse complement strand
CTGGGGATTGAGATCCGACATCTGGTGGCAGCCTAGAAATTGAGCTCGTTACTCCAATTGATTGTGCAGAGAGATAACCTACCCTTGAGGTTTTGAGGCAGGTTTGAATTTTTTGACTCTGTTGGATGTGGTTGAACAACAAGATGGGTTTCTAGCTCCGATCACTCTGGCATCGTAGCGTGTAATATTCTTGGCGTACCTAACCAGTAGTGCGTGTGTAAGTTCAGTAGTAATCACAAAAATTCATTCCAGTAGAGGAATGTCAGCTCGAACGCCGAAACTCTGCTCTAGGTATAATTAGTGGAACATCGACTCACTGTGCGCTCGCGCCCTGGGTTATTCACGAGTAGCTAATCAACGAACCATTGGAATAGGTCCGAGAGAAGAGGGGCGAATAATTCCAAGCGATTTTACCGCTATTGTCAACCACTGATTCGGTCAGGACCCTCATTCGATAACTTTCTCATTTCATGCTCCCTTCGTTAAAATCCAAGGCTCATGCTACTACCTTTGCATTCATTGACCTATGGCACCTCAGATTTCTTTTTTTCCGGAGTAGAAAGCCCAGAATTTGAAACGAAAAAGAATTTCGGTCAACTGTCACACCTGTCACGCTTTCCCGCCAAAAGCGTGACTGACCAAGAGCCTGACCGAACCAAAGCCTGACCGAATCAAAGATTGACGATAGAATATATGAGCTCTCCTATCACAAAACGGGCAAGGCATTATGAAACTGAACGAAGATTCAAGCCCAATATGTACAGAGGCTTGAAGGCGCACATTAAAATGGCCGTAGGGATTAAATGGAAAGCCTCCTACGCGACTATCGATCACTAATAGTCATTGTCCACAGGGAGTCTTCATCATCATCCTCTGATGACTCCACAACATACACATCCTTGTCCCAATACATCTCAACCTCTTCCGGAGGGGCCTCACAGAGGACTTCCCAATGTTCCTCCAGAAAATTGATGCATTTTGTCATTGCGAATTGCTCGATGGTCGTCCGGCTCTTCAAAATGGCAGCAAGAACACGTATGACTGTGTCCGAGTACGCCGCTAGCTCTCCATCAAGATCGATGCCATGCAGCTCGATGGAGCGTAAGGACGGGAAAGTGAGTGCGTGATCCCCTTTCTTCAAGACCACGAGAAATTCTGAGAGTGCATCACCGCTTTTCCAAATCGCGATTTTGTCCAACTTAGTCAGGTCCTTGACCAACGCCAGCACGTACTTCGTCAGAACAACTTGATTGGATGCGATCTTGAGGGAGCGGAGAGAGGAAATACCGAAATGCCCCGCTATCACCTTGAAGAGCAAGGTGATGTCGATCGCAGGAGCAGACGGTGCTGACACGATAAGATTGGCGGGTGGTTTCTCGACGTCGAAGTTTAGGGGCAGGTGATGGTTGTTAAACCAGCACATTATTTGGGGTATGCCACGAGGCATAGAGTCAACGACTCGCAGATCCAGAATGTCGGTTTGAGCCAAGTTACGTGCTGCATCCACCGCCTTATCTTTGGGTATAGTCCGCGACGCCCTGAGCGCTGAAAACAGCGATCCAAGATTTCCAGAGTCTAGGTTTGTGTCGCTCAATTCGATGTCGACTCGGGCCTCTTGAGGTATCCGAGTCATGGAAAAGAATTCATGCAGTTCTGCGGCAAGGTCTTGTAGCTCCAATCTTCGGAGTGAAGGGAGGATAAGGGGGAGGGAGTCGGGTTTCAATGCGTCCCCAGAATGAGGGAGACACGCCGAAAGCTTCATGGTCTCCACCCGCGAAAGCTTCGCCAAAGTCTCCAAAAACGATTTTCGCGTTGGACGGTTTTCCGGCACATTTTCCGACACAACGTATTCGAGCCGGAGGTGTGTCAAGGTGGCAGATAATGGTAAGGTATCCCAATGAATCGTGAGTCGTGTTATGTCGAGGTGCTGGAGAGATGGGGCGCCGTCCTGTAGAAAGTTTGCGGGTATGGTGTGATACCCATCGGTCCCTGTCCTATTGGAAACGTCCGCGAGCGGTCCTTGCAGCACAAGTTTCTTGAGTATGGGTGCCGTGCTTTCGAAGCTTGACAGTATCTTGGGGAAGTTGAGCGGAGTCGCGCCCAAGGGCCCCGAGCGCAACTCCACGTCACGCAGACGACTGGTCTGGGATGCGATCTTGCATAGTATGTCGTTGAATGGAGGTGGGTAGCCGCCAAATCTGACAGTGAGCGGTGCATTTTTTGATCGTTGCAACATCGTCTCCGTGAATGTGGGACTGCGACCGACGAACATGAGGTCCGACCAGAGTGCGGGGGAAGCCAGAGCAACAGTCCTCCAATGTCTGCAGACGTGGGTGACTCGAGCCCAAGTTAGTTTCCACCGAAATCCAAGGCCAATTTCCCTTCTCAGAATGATGAAAATGTTGGATAAAATTTCGGGTGGCAACGGGCTCGTGTCTGCCACCGTATTCCGGTGGGTTTTCAAAGCTCGGATTTCACTCTCCAGCTCAGCGATACGCTGATCTACTTGGTCACGAACTGCTTGAAACCTCAGCTTTTTTGCTTGCATAATTGCGCAGCTCGAGGCGGAATATATCGGTGGGTGAAGTGGTTCGTTTCGGTTGGTGCCATCATCCGTCTGAGGATTCAGACTCGACATCTGGTAGCAGCCTAGCCAATGAACTCGTTATTCCAATCGATGGTATAGAAAGATAACCCACCTTTGAGGTTTTGAGGCAGGTCCGATTCGATTCTGGCTTGGATGCAGTCGAACAACAAGATGGGTTTCCAGCCCCGATCACTCTGGCATCGTAGCATGTGATAAAGTTCTGGCGGTGGTATGTAATGACAAAGAGCACGAAGGATCCCGAAAATTTCAACCCAGTAGAGTAATTTCAGCTCGAAGGTCGACACTTTGCTCCAGCCAGAATTAATGGAGCATCGACTCATTGTGCGCTCGTCACCTGGGTCATTCATTCAATGGGGGCTAATCAACGAACCATTGAAATAGGTCCAAGAGAGGAGGGCAAATAAATGCAAGCGCATTCACCGAATATATGAGGGATCGAGAGCGCTGAATGATAATTGGAATTATGTACAAGAATATAGTATGGGAATGGCACACTGCGCAGGCCTGTTTCGAAACCAGTCGTTATAAGTAGTGTTATATCTAGATCTGATAGAAGAAATAGAACCGTTCACTATCTATTAGAGGCTACAGATGGGACACATCACGAGTATCGCAAGGGATGTAGAAATGAAATAGAAGGCCTGTAACTGACAATTACCAGTAGTCGTCGCACTGGTGCATCTATTCATTCATCGAGGTCAGACATGTAGTCACTTTCATCCGATTCATAATCTTCATTTGATGGGTCCAAGAGTCACTTAGAGTGTAACGCTTACAGCCTACTGATTATTTCCTTCTATTTGTTTCTTGTTTATACGCCGTATTTACCATTGTTTAGTTTACTATTATTTTATATCTACTCGAGATGTAGAGTACTTTTCCTCTCAGCGAATCCGATAGTTTACTTCAGTTCTATCCGGGTTCCTCGTGTGTCCTACCTGCCCCTCTCGACGCCTACCAGCCACTGTGCGCCACACAGAGCTCCACTTCATCCCAATACACTTTGACCTCATCCGGAAGGGCCTTGCAGAGGGCTTCCCAATGTTTCTCCAGAAAATTGACGCATTGCGTCATTGTGAATCGCTCGATGGTCGGATGAGATTTCCTCAGGTTCTTCAAAGCGGCGGCAAGAGCACGTACGGCTGTGCTCGATCCCCCTATTGGGTCCTCATCAAAATCGATGCCACGCAGCTCGATGGTTCGCATGGACGGGAACGAGAGAGCGTGACCCTTTTTCTTCTCCAAGATCCCGAGGAATTTTGATAGTGTACTGTGGCTGTTCCAAATTGCAATTTTGTCCAGCTTCGTCAGGTCCTTGAACAACGCCAATGTTTGCTTTGTCAAAGGAAAGTAATCAAACTTGAGGGATTGGAGAGAAGAAAGATCCAAATGCTCTGCTATCGCCTTGAGGAGAAGGTGGATGCCGATGGAGGGAGACCCTCTCGACACCACAAGACTGGCGGGCGGGTTCTCGACATCGAAGTTTGGGGGCAGGTCATGGTTGCTAAACCAGCACTTTATCCGGGATGCGTCAACGATTCGCAGATCCAAAATGCTGGGTTGAGCCGAGTCGCCAGCTGCTTCCACCACCATATCTTTCGGTAGAATCCATGACGCCCTGAGTGCTGAAAACAGCGATCCAGGGCTTTCAGATTCTGGGTTTCTGTCGCACAACTTGATGTGGACTCTGGCTTCTTCAGGTATCTGAGTCATGGAAAAGAATTGGCGTAATTCTGCGGTAAGGTCTTGTAGCTCCAACGTTCGGAGTGAAGGGAGGATAACGGGTAGTGAGTCGGGTTGCGATGCGCCCCCTGAATGAGGGAGACACGCCGAAAGTTTAATGGTCTCCAGCCGCAACAGCTTCGCCAGACTCTCCGAAAACGCTTTTCGTGTGGGGCGGGTTTCAACGTTTTCGAGCTGGAGATGTGTCAAGGTGATAGATATCGGTAAGGCATCCCAATGAATCGCTAATCGTGTTATGTCGAGATGCTGAAGAGACGGAGCACCGTCTTGTAAAAAGTTTGCGGGTATGGTGTGATACTTGTCGCTCCTGGTCCAATTGTCGAGCTCCACTCCTTCCAGCACAAGTTTCTCGAGTATGGGTGCCGTGCTTTCAAAGCTTGACAGTATCTTGGGAAGATCGAGCGGAGTCGTGTTCGACCCCTGGCGCAACTCCACGTCACGCAGACGACTGGTCTGGGATACAATTTTGCATAGTATGTCGTTGAATGGGGGCGAATAGGCATCAAATTTGACACTGAGCGGCGCATTCTTTGACCGTTGCAACATCACCTCTGTGAATGCGGGATTGCCACCGACGAACATGAGGTCCGACCAGAGTGCGGGGCAATCCAGAGCAACGGCCCTCCAGTGTCTGCAGACCTGGTTGACTCGAGTCCAAGACGGTTTGGAGTATCCATCGCCCATTACCCTTCCCAGAACATTGAAGATGTTGGATAGAATTTCGGGTGGCAGTTGGCTGGTCGCTGCGACCGTATTTCGGTGGGTTTTCAGAGCTCGAATTTCACTTTCCAACTCAGCAATACGCCGATCCACCTGCTCACGGACTGCCTGAGCATTGAGCTTCTTGTTTGGGTCCATTATTGCGTGGCTCGAGGCGGAATATGTTGAAGGGGAAAGTGCTTCGTTTCGTTTGAAGGGGACATCAGAATCCACCCCGGGGTTGAGCCTCGGCATCTTGCAGCAGCCTGGCAGCAAATGAACTTGTTATTCTAGGCAATGGTGCTGAAAACTTACCTGGCACTCTGACTTGGATGCGATCGAACAAGAACAAGATGTTTTCAGCTCCGATCCTGGAGCTGGCATCACGCGTCGCGACCTGGTGATCTTGACGTCACGTCATAGATGACTTGAGATTGTTGAAAAACAAGAAATCCGTATAACAATATGGTATGTAAACAATACCATTGTGCAGTGGGTACCTAATTCAAATTTATTGATATGGACAACCAGGCACTACGATAAGTATACATTTGAAACCGAACGCATGTAGATCTATACTGACGGAAGAAATTAAACATACACTCCCGACTATGCACGGAGGCTGGAAGGGAACGGCCATGGAGATGAAAACGGAAAGGCTTCTGCTCCTGCATGAGTATGGCGATTGCTGGTAGACATCATCTAGTATACACCCCAATGACCAAGTTCGGACCCATCGTCATCCTCTTCGTCTTCATCTGACGGTTCCACAATATCCTCAACTTCATCCCAATACTTTTCAACCTCTTCTGAAAGGGCCTCGCAGAGGGCTTCCCAGTGATCCTCCAGAAAGTTGGTGCACTGCGTCATTTTGAATTGCTTGATGGTCGGATGGGATTCCTCGTGGCTCTTCAAAGCGAAATAAAGAGGGAGTACGGCTGTGATAGAATCCCCAGTTCGGTCTTCGTCGAAATCGATGCCATGCATATTGATAGAGCGCAGGGCGGGGAAAGAGGGAGCATGTTCCTCCTTCATCCTCAAGGTCTCGAGGAATTCTGAGAGTCTATCATAGCTTTTCCAAATTGCAATCTTGTCCAGCTTGGTTAAGTCCTTGAACAACGCGAATAGTTCCGTCGTCAAATCAATGTACTTGGATGCGATCTTGAGAGATCGGAGAGAGGAAATATCCAAATGTGCGGCGATCACTGGCAGGAGCAAGTTGATGCCCATAGCAGAACCAGAAGCCAATGATATAACAAGATTGGCGGGTGGGTTCTCAACATCGAAGTTGGGAGGCAGGTCGTGGCTGCTGAGCCAGCACATTATCTGGGGTACGTTACGCATCCTGGTGTCAACTATCCGCAGATCTAGAATGTCGGTTTGAATGAAGTTGCCACCTGCATCCAGGCCCATGTCTTTGGGAAGAATCCACGACGTTCTGAGCGCGGAAAGGAGCGATCCAACACACTCGGATTCTGGGTTCCCGTCGCTCAGTTCGATATCGACTCTGGCTTTGTTAGGTATTCGGGTCGCGGTAAAAAATTGACGTAATTCTGCGGTAAAATCTTGCAGCTCCAAGGTTCGGAGTGAAGAGAGGGCGATGGGTAGGGACCCGGGGTGCGATGGGTCATCGGAGCTAGGGAGACACGCCTTGAGCATCATGGTCTCTAGCCGTAGCAGGTGCTTCAATGACTTCAAAAATGATGCTTGCATAGGTCGGGCCCCCGGTAAAACGTTTTCGAGCCGGAGGTGTGTCAAGGTGGCAGACAACGGTAAGGCATCCCAATGAATTGCGAATCGCGTTATGTCGAGATGACGAAGAGACGGCGCGCCGTCCCGTAAAAAGCCTGCGGGTAAAGTGTGATAATTATCGCTCCCGGTTCTATAATAAAACTCCACCCCCTGCAGCACAAGTTTCTCGAGTATGGGTGCCGTGCTTTCGAAACTTGACAATATCTTGGGGAGTTCCAGCGTCGTACTCGACCCGCTGCGCAACTCCACTTCACGCAGATGACTGGTCTGGGATGCAATTTTGCATAGTATGTCGTTGAATGTGGCGGGATAGGCGGTGAATTTGACAGTGAGCGGGGTATTTTTGGCCCGTTCCAGCATCACCTCTGTGCCCTTGGGATTGACAAACAGAAGGTCCGACCAGAGTGCAGGACAGTCAAGAGCAACAGCCCTCCAGTGTCTACAAACATGGGTGACTCGGACCCAAGATGATCTGTATGGATCCCCATCGGCAGCTACCCTTCTGAGAGTGATGAAGATGTTGGATAGAATTTCGGGTGGGAGGGGGCTCGTGTCTGCGACCAAGTTCCGGTGGGTTTTCAAAGCTCGAATTTCACTTTCCAGCTCAACGATACGTTGGTCCACCTGGTCACGGGTCGTCTGGGCGTTGAGCTTTATCGTTCGTTCCATTATTGTGCGGCTCGAGGTGGAATACGATAGAGGGTAAAATGCTTGGTTTCCGTTGATGATATGAGGATCGAGACTCGGTATCTGACGGAAGCCTGGCCAATGAGATTCTTATTCGACGGTGCAGAAAGATGACCCACCCTTGGTTTGGATGGCTTCAACTCTGGCTTGGATCAAGGGCTGCAAAAGATGCAATCAAACGAAGTGGATTTTCAACTCCGATCACTGCTGCAGTAGTACGCGTCGCGACGCGTGACGTTCTGAAAGCAGCAAAGCCCTTGGGATCACTGAATCGGAAATATACAAGAATAGTATGGTATGCGAATGGAACTTGCAACGGGCACCTTTTCCGGATCCAATCATCGTCCGATCTTTCAAGTCTATTGACACTGGGTATGTGATTGAAACCCAAACGATATGGAGATCTACAGCGAGCCTGATGGAAGGTATTTAACGTGATCACGCGTACTGTCAACTACCCTCCTCCTGTGCGGCTATCGATTACGATTACTGGTTGTCATCTTACTAGAATTAAGTAGAATTAAGTACCCCGAGCTCAGGATAGTCGCTTGAACAAAAGAGCTCTTCATTTAAGATTTGACGGGTCCCGAATATCCTCTCATTCGTCGCCGTCCGGAAGGGCATAACAAATGTCTACCTAATATCTCTCGGTAAAGTTAATCCATTCTCTCATCGTGAAATCCTTGATGCTCGGATGGAATTCATCCCGTTTCTACAAAGTGGCAGCAAGAGCGCGTACATTTTCGTCCAATTCCTCCATTCCATCGACGTCAAAATCGATTTCTTGCAGGTCGATTGAGGGCAAAATTTATAATTATATATTCAAGGCCGGGAAGAGAGACCATTATCGTTCTTCATCGAGGCCTCGAGGAATTGCGAAGGTGAATGATGGTTATTCCAAATCTCAAATTTTTTCGACGCGAACTTGAGGGAGCGGAGAGAGGAGATATCGAACAGTTCCGCAAAAGCAAGATAAATTGTTAACTCGATCTTTCTGTCGTGTCGATTACGCGAGATAGTACTAAGCACTTCAAAAACTTTAAGTTGATATGATCGACTGCATAATGGAATACCATGACGGGGTGGAGAAACTTCTCTTTCAAACATGACCTCCTCGTCCAGTATATAGATCCATTTTGCCATATGATATCAAAGACCACCAGTCAGTACCCTCGAATGATAGACGCGGCCCTCTCAGCTACAAGATAGACCGGGGCCTGGGTATGCGCATTGGGTACAAAAGGCCACACAGACGCATCAACAATCCTCACGCCCTCCGTGCCCTTCAACCTTAGTTCGGGATCGACCACACCCCATGCCGCATTCCGAGGCGACATCGAAGCCGTACCGACAGGATGGAATATCGTCGATGAAATCGAACGGACATAGGCGTCGATACCTTCGTCTGTCTGAGCTGCGAGATCGCCTACAGGTCCGATGATGTAGTCGCTCCATGCGTTTGCACCGGTGAATCGTTTGATGGCTCTGACGGACTCGCGCATGGTGTATCTGTCGAAATCGGTAGCGAGGAAGTTGGGATCGATGAGTGGTGCTTGGAAGGGGTTGTTAGACGCGAGTTTGAGGGTTCCACCTAGTATACCGGACTTTTATGAAGTAAAGCAAGTGCTAGAGAGGCGGATACTCACGAGAAGTGGGGGAGATAAGAGCAACTGTGAGCGTGAGGTAGCTGCCTGTATCTGGCCGAGGCAAAGATGGATTGACCCAGAAATTCTGTAAACGACAAGTCAATATCTCAAGCTGACTAAAGTTTGCAGTCACGACTTACGGAGACTAAAAGTTCCCAATGAGAGGCTTTGGGGCCGCTGGCGGGGTCAGGCGTTGTCGCAAAAATAGAAGAGTTGCTCGGAAGTCGGAAGAAACCAAGATGATTTGGAATCCCGTTTGCGAGGGGTCCAGTCTTACTGGCCTGCCATTGGTCAAGTGCTGCACCAAAGGCTACGGGATCTCGTAGCAGAGTATCGAGCGACTCGGTTCCTCGAACAAGCCAATTGTTGGGAAGGAGAACATGATCTGACATGTTCTTGCCTACAGACGGATTATTCACGATAGTTGTGATTGACTTCGAACTAAGTTCTGTGCGATCGCCGATACCAGATAGCTGGAGAATTTGAGCGCTTCCAAAGGATCCTGCAGAAAGAATGACTTCTTTTCGTGCAAAAACATTGGTCGTAGGAGCTGCCGTAATTTTCGTATGTTAGATTAGGGGGGTATTGACCTCAACGTAGGGAGAAAAAGTGTACCTTGAGGTCCACTGGCGAATTGTACACCCCGAAAAGAGGGCTTTCCACCAATTTTTCCAGTATGAACAAGTTTCGTGACTTGTGCATTCAGCAAGACATCCACATTTCTGCGGTTGATGACGCTATTGAGGTAAGTGGTGGCGGAACTGCTCCGAGTCCCACCGCCAATGCTGGACTGCGCCCAACCAAGGCCGAGAACGTTACCTCCACCCGTGTCTGGGCTGAAAGGAAACTCAGCAGACAGCTCCTGAGTCGTCGCAATCACCCGCGAGTCGATTGCGTGACTGAATCCCGGAAGGGACTTTGGAAGAATACCGCGAGTGCTATGGAGAGATGGAATATACTGTCCAGTTGTGTCATGGCCATCAGCTGGAGGTACAATTTTTTCATGCTAAAGGGAAACGTTTGAGAACGATGCTCGTCGCAAGAGTTGTTCAGACCCACTCGATCGATGTAGCGTCTCATATTTTTCCAAGCCCAACCGGAGTCGCCAGTAATTCGAGCAAGGCGATCGTAGTCTTCTGAAGAGCCGTAGTGGTGAACCATATAGTCTGACACGATCACAAATCTCAATCTTCAAACTTCAACATTCCCAGAACAGGTGTACTCACTGACGGAGCTCGAGCCACCAAGCATGCGACCACGAGAAAAGGGGAAGGTACGACCGTTCAAGTGAGTCTGTGGTACCACAGTGTAATTCCAATCATACGGAGTGTCTGATCCAGAAGCGTGAGCATCGCAGCATATCGAAGGAATATTGGGCGTACTAGGCGTGAGCGTTGGGGCCATAAGAGGAACTTGGGAAGCGAGAACTCCCTCGTTGCTGCATGGATCGAAATCGTATGACAACTGGCCGCTCGACACAGTGCTGGAAAATAGCCTACCTAACTCCTGCCTCCAGAACAAGGATATCATTGTGCCCACTCTCAGCGAGGCGAGCGGCAATGACATTGCCGGCGGTGCCAGCTCCAACTACGATATAGTCATATGTGTTTCCACGAAGTTGGCTAGGACTGGTACATAGCCTTCCAAAGGTTGGGGTAAGGATAGACGCCGCGAGGAGGAGATGGGCGAGGGTGAGAGAAGCCATATCATTATCTCTTGAACGTCATTTCATCTTATACAGTTCTGCAGCACCCACGGCTGCCAGATCCTCGGGAAATGTGTCAGCCTTACTGGTGCTAATAGGTCCTGGATTCCGCCATCATTACGACAAAATCGAGCTGTTCGGTACGTACCATTGCGCTCACATGTGCACAGCGAACAGCACTTTTCCTAAAGACGGAGCTCTGGACCCAGCATCCGTCACGAGGGGCAAAGAATGAGAAGCCGAGTTTAATTATAAGCGAGACGTTTGGCATTGAGCCGATGCTATGATTTCAGACCTGGATTGAGCGCATAGTTGAGATTCAAGAGTTGTTGTGCACTTACACAGCTCCTCCATGAACCCTAAGATGACGGTTGTGGTCTTAGCAGGCTGCTAGTGAGATCGTCACTCCAGCTGAGAACACAGGAAGGTAACTAGCGTGGTCAGATTTTGCGATTTGTATGGTTAGCTTGCCCAATGCGAAGGGATGCAGCTCAAGATGGATTTTCAACTCCGTCGCGGTCGCGCCAATCACCGGCCCCACTGGTAGGTGTCCAAATGATCATCATCAGTAAAAACAACTTGGAAACGTTCGGTATAACCTGGAGGATTGGAGCTAATATGACCTCGGGAAATATATTGAAGAATATGGCAGGTAAATTGTACTGTGTGTAGTGGAATAGCACGACGGCGTGAAGGACAACCTCTTCCAAACATGACCTGCTCGTCCAGTTGTGATATAACAGAAAACCAGTCAGTAACCTCGAATGATGGACGCAGCCCTCTCAGCCACAAGATAGACCGGGCCCTGGGTATGCGCGTTGGGTACAAAAGGCCACACTGACGCATCAACAACCCTCACGCCCTCCGCACCTTTCAACCTTAACTCGGGATCCACCACACCCCATGCCGCATTCCGAGGCGACATCGAAGCCGTACCGACAGGATGGGATACCGTCGTTGAAAACGAACGAACATAGGCGTCGATACCTTCGTCTGTCTGAGCTGCGAGATCGCCTACAGGTCCGATGATGTAGTCGCTCCATGCGTTTGCACCGGTGAATCGTTTGATGGCTCTGACCGCCTCGCGCATGGTATATCTGTCGAAATCGGTAGCGAGAAAGTTGGGATCGATGAGTGGCGCTTGGAAGGGGTTGCTGGACGCGAGTTTGAGGGTGCCGCCTGGTATATCGGACTTTCATGAAGCACAGCAAGCACTAGGAGAGGCGAAGACTCACGAGAAGTGGGAGAGATAAGAGCAACTGAGAGGGTGAGGTAGTTGCCTGTGTCTGGCTGAGGTAACGATGGATTGACCCAAAAATTCTGTAAACAACAAGTCACTATCTCAATTTAACTAAAGATTGCAGTGACGACTTACGGAGACTAACAGTTCCCAATGAGAGGCTGTGGGGCCGCTGGCGGGGTCAGGCGTTGTCGTAAAAATGGGAGCGTTTTTTGGAAGTCGGAAGAAACCAAGATGGTTTGGGAGCCCGTTTGCGAGGGGTCCAGTCTTACTGGCCTGCCATTGATCAAGTGCTGCAGCAAAGACTACGGGATCTCGCAGCAAATTATCCAGTGACTCGGTTCCTCGAACAAGCCAATTGTTGGAAAGGAGAACATGATCTGACATGTTCTTGCCTACAGACGGATTATTCACGATGGTTGTGATTGACTTCGAAGTAAGTTCTGTGTGGTCGCCGATACCAGATAACTGAAGAATTTGAGCGGTTCCAAAGGATCCTGCAGAAACAACGACTTCTTTTCGTGCAAAAACATTGGTCGTAGGAGCTGCCAGTGGAGTAGTTTCCGGATGTTAGATGCAGGGATATTGATCTCAACGTAGGGAAAGAAAGCGTACCTTGAGGTCCACTGGCGAATTGCACACCTCGGAAAGAAGGCTTCCCACTGATTTTTCCAGTATGGACAAGTTTCGTGACTTGTGCGTTCAGCAAGACATCCACATTTCTGCGGTTGATGACACTATTGAGATAAGTGGTGGCGGAACTGCTCCGAGTCCCACCCCCAATACTGGACTGCGTCCAACCAAGACCGAGAACGTTGCCTCCACCCGTGTCTGGGTTGAAAGGGAACTCAGCAGACAGCTCCTGAGTCGTCGCAATCACCCGCGAGTCGATTGCGTGACTGAATCCCGGAAGGGACTTCGGAAGAATACCGCGAGTGCTATGGAGAGACGGAATATACTGTCCAGTTGTGTCATGACCATCAACTGGAGGTACAAATTTTTCGTGCTAAAAGAAAACGTTTGAGAACGATGCTCGTTGCAAGAGTTATTCGGACCCACTCGATCGATGTAGCGCCTCATATTTCTCCACGCCCAGCCGGAGTCGCCAGTGATTCGAGCAAGGCGATCGTAGTCTTCTGAAGAGCCGTACTGGTGAGCCAGATAGTCTGACACGATCGCAAATCTCAATCTTCCACCTTCAACATTCCCAGAACAGGTGCACTCACTGACGGAGCTCGAGCCACCAAGCATGCGACCGCGACCAAAGGGGAAGGTACGACCGTTCAAGTGAGTCTGTGGTACCACAGTGTAATTCCAATCATATGGAGTGTCTGATCCAGAAGCGTGAGCATCGTAGCATATCGAAGGAAGATTAGGCATACTAGGTGTGAGCGTTGGTGCCAAAAAAGGAACTTGAGCAGCGAGAACTCCTTCGTTACTGCACGGATCGGAAATTTTACGATGACTGGCCGCTCGACACAGTATTGGAAAATAACCTACCTAACTCCTGCCTCCAGCACAAGGATATCATTGTGCCCACTCTCAGCGAGGCGAGCAGCAATGACATTACCGGCGGTGCCAGCTCCAACTATGATATAGTCGTATGCGTTTCCACGAAGTTGGCTAGGACAGGTGCATAGCCTTCCAAAGGTTGGGGTAAGGATGGACGCCGCGAGGAGGAGATGGACGAGGATGTGATAGGCCATACCAGTATCTCTTGAACCTCATTTCATCTTATACAGTTCTACGGCACCCAAGGCTGCCACATCCTTGGGGTAATGTGTCAACCTTACTGGTAGAAATGAACTGTTCGGTACGTACCATTGCGCTCACATGTGCACAGGGAACAGCACTTTCCCTAAAGACGGACCCAGCATCCGGGGCCGAGTTTAATTATAATTTAATATAAGTGAGCCGTTTGGCATCGAACCGATATATGGCACGAATAGCGGGCCGAAATTCGTACCTTGTTCGGTATATCTCTGACTTTGCCGCATGCCAAAACCCAGGTCCGTCAAGTTGGAAGTGGTGCATGCAAAGCCGCTCAGGTGAAGGACATGATATGGCGCTCCAAGAATACTACATGTTGAGATTAAATTCAATTTCCCATGGATAAACTGGATTTTTGACCTAGTAAGGCGCGGGACCGCTATTAGAAAGGCACAGTTTGCCGATGCCCGGCTATCCAGCCCGAGCCCGAGTCATTATCAAGTCATTATTCAGACCTCCCCTATGTCGAAGACTTGTGATTTTGTGCCCAAACCAATCAACGCTTGCAAAGTGTAGATAATGTTTCAGGTCGAAGGTTGGTCGAAGGACTGCCCAAGTGGTGGGGAATGTCATTGGGGCTTGCCCCTTCAGGATAGTATCCTAGGATAGATTCCGGCACCAAGTAAGCCTGGCAGAAATCGTTGGTGGCGATGCATGCGTAGCTGCATCGCCGACGCCACTCAGTATGTAGTACAAGTAACTGGTAGAGAAGAATTTGTACACTGTAATTCTTAGCTATTTCATTCTTTCGTTGTATATATAAAAGGGATCTGGGCTGTATCATCCTTAACAGCGTCCCAACGCAACGCCCTGCAGATCCCTTGCCGTTGCTTTGACACCTCGACCCATTAATATCGTAGGGTTACATGTTTAGTAATGCCGCTCCATGACGCGTTCTGTTTTATGCCACTTATTACGCAAATTCGAGTACTCGCGGAGTATTCTCTGAATAGAAATAGTCATACTGGAGGCAAGGCCAAGATTAGGTCCACGATGTCCCTCCGGGAAAGAGAAGTATCGACTGACCTGATGTCAATCGGTGTTGGCGTCCTTCAATAATTTTTTCAGCTTGAGCCCAAAAGTCTTCGCCGGGTGCTGATGTTCCTGCCCAGTCACGTTGGATGTCGTCAAAGTTGCGCTTAATGGGCTGTGGGAAGATCTCTCGGGATCCGGTCGTGAGCGACAACTGCACGAGGATCAGCGTCGCCTCGACAAATGGTTTCGATGCCCTCTAGTCGTTCTTCACGCGTACTCTCTTCTTCATTGAAGGAGGAGCTTGTATCGACCCAAACGACGAGAACGCGCAAGCAGGGTGGGCAGGCTGAAATGACATCCCGAACAATTTCCACAAATTCAGGCGATTCAAGGCGGAGGTCAAGGGAGAGGTGAGTGAGACGCTTGAGCTGCGACAATGAATCCCAACTCCAGTCATGTTCGTCTTCCCATATAACTTCCAAATGTGTGACGTCTTGGAAGATTGGATGATGAAAGTGATGCTCGCCTTCCAAAAATATGTCTCCAATTATAGAGAGACGATTGGGCGCAAGGCGAAGCGAGGTAAAGAATTCCTGCGTTTCTCTGCTTCTTCCAAAATCCCATAGCGCCAGCGTTTGCAGTCCCCGACAGGCTTCAATGAAGAATGTCATGGTGTCATGCGGGAAATGCTCTGCACCGAATCCAATAAGAACGACGACTTTGACATGGGTGGCAAAGAACTCCTGAGATTTGCTAGAGTCTGGGTCGCTCAGCGTGCGAGAGAATAGTCTCGCCGTATCGTACCCCGTCACAAGAACTCGACGATATATTATGGGCTCCACCCTGTTTGTTTTTCAGCCGGCCCCTCGACGATGACAGGCAACCGAAAGTTACCATGCGCGGATTTTCTTCGACACCAGTGCGCAGTATGGTCCCCAGCCATTATCTGCTATGATTTCGAAAATGACACGGCCAATATCCTCGGGGAGCTCAGAGAACCGAAAGGTGGTAGAGGCAGAATCGATGGGAGTTGAAGCGGACATGATGGACCGAAAGAGAGGTGGACTGATGAGGTCGGAGTGTGAAATGCTCAAAGGGTCAAGTGGCGATGCAGGCGCTCATTGAGCGCCAAAATCGCTCAACGTACCGTATTGCAGTGTGCAGTGCCCCATCTACCCCCTCATGGCCGACGTGAGTGCTTAAAATATTATCGGGGACGAGCGAGACAGAATATACAAGGCCCCAGATCTGGCCCTTTCACCTTTTCAGTTTCTATTGACAAGTCTGATCATGATGATCTAGAAAGCGTCAAGAAGTTTGCACCATAAATAAGAAGCCCTGACTAATAACAGACCAAGGTAGATATATCACAATTTCTTACACGAGACCATCTTCCGAGGCGAGCATCGGCCCCAAGGCGTAGTCCCAATGGTCGAGGACAATCTCGTTCCAGACCGCCTTCCTTGGCTGTTTCCACAGAACTAAAATCTTCATATCACCACTTTCAAGGTCCATTAAATCTCTTCTGATCGTTTTCGCAACGCTGTCTGAAACAGGTCCTTCTGATAGCCAGAGGGTGAACTTCTTTAGCCATGGACCGCCAGCCACTGGGGCAGCGGTAAAGCCGTCTTGGTATTCTTTGTGGTTCCTGCCAACGTCGCTTCGCGAGACGATCATCTTGTACAGCTGAGCATAGGGAAATGATGTAGGGTCTTGCAAGACGGGATTGCCGGCTCCCCATGATACCTTCAGGTCCGCTAAACGCATAAGGTGGGGTTTTGAGGGATTGAAGACCATAAACTCGAATAAAGGCTCATATCTTTCGAGTTGTAGGGCGAGAGAAAGAGATGTGAGAAGAGGACATGCGTTCAAGATGGGAGCGACACTTGTCCGAAATTCGGTTGTCTTTGGCGCCGCGAGGGAGAGGCTTGTAAGGGATCCGAACGACTGAATGAATGCCCGACCCCACGAAATGCGATCTTCGGTGCATAGCCGAAGGCAAACCAGGTTGGGCCATGAGATTCCTCCGTGTTCCAGGAACGACGTGTCAAAAGGGGAGTTCCGCATAAAGGTGAGGTCTCTCAAATTCGGCAGAAAATCATTTGATTCTCGACGGAGCGCGGCGATTGTATGGGCGGCGGGTGGTGAGGACTTGATGTCAAAACAGCCTTGCTGAAGCGCTGTTGCTGTCTTGAGAACCATCAATACTTTGGCATAAGCGACCTGCTTCCCGAGGTACAGGTGGGTGAGTTGTTTCCATGGGATACGGGGTGAGGGGCGAAGACTACTGAAGGGGTGCATAAGACCCGTCAACGTTGCTTTCCGCAGAGCTGGAAAAGCAGGAAAGTCGGCTGCGGGCCGGCCATATCGATTGGCCCAACGGGCAAACTCGTCAGAATGCACGACCACCGATTGGATGGCCGGAAAAGTCAAAGTTCCGAGCCCAGTGGTCCATGCATCTCCCCGAAAACCAAAATACCTCACATTCTCCAGGACAGCAGGGGGAAGAAGGGAAGGGAGCGAAATATCGATTGTCGAATTCGAGGTCCCTTGTTGGAGGGGCTGGCGTCTTTTTCGGTGGATATGAATAGAGAGAGACAAAGGGGAGGTGCCCACCCGTGCTATCCACGATTTTATCACGGATGCATGTGTCCCATTTACCATTGAGGCTGTGAGTTGTACCGTTGGGTCCAGGCGGCAATATATCGGTTCGACAACATTAATGTGGATATCAGCCCATATTACCGGGTTGTTGAATACCATATCCTTCCAGGACTTGCATACCTGGCATAGAAGGAAAGGGCTTGGTAGAAGCAAGGGATTTGGTGAAGCCGGGGGCCTGAGAGCAGCCTCTTTCCCCCAGGGCCCTCGTGAAGCAACATAATGTTTGAAGATGATATCCAGAATTTCTGGGGGGAGGCGATCCGACACTGGGGCTTCATCTGCACCGTCCCGATTGTTCAAGGCCAGCATTGAATATTTTACAAAGAAACACACCTGAAGTCACAATCCAATCAGGCGCTTCCCGGCCAGTTTTTTGAGGTCCTAATACGTCGATTTTGCGAGTCTGCTCTTCATCTTGCGGCTTGGCAGATGACATTGTGGTTGTTCGAAGATGATGAAGTGCAAGTAATTGAACCTTCGTGCACTTGTGTACCTTTAGCAAAGGATATATCAGGGAGCGACCCTTATCAGCTATTCAGGGTTCAGCAACGAGGACGGAGGGAGGGGAACCGAGTGACTAAGTTCGGAGCCCAATCGATCGGTGATCCCATCAATCTCTCCACAGCGTACAGACCCCAGCAATATTATACTCGAGTTACACCCGTGCCAAACCTGTGCGACCTGTATGTATTTCGTCGAAGGGTACACCCCGAGCCTCTCGCTCATGTAATTAGATTTAATCTTTTGAAGCTAAATAACGCTCTATATTCCTTGACATGTAAAACTAAATCGACGGAAGACGTTCTCTAAACCTCGCTCACCCATTTGCAGTCCATGAATGCAACGCCTGTTCACGCTGTGTTTCCGAGGATCTCCTACCAAATTTGCGCGTCACAAATGGAGAACATTTAAACCTGAAGAAGGGGATCACCTACAGCCCTGGGCTTCTAAGGATCTGGGGCTACGGCGTGGGGACTAAAGCCGTGTACGCCCTGCGAGTCCCTTATCAAGGCACATGTCAGAGCTTTGCTCAGTAGGTACCACTAGTGAGCATACTTTCGCTAAGTTTGGCGGAGTCTGGAACCACGGCACGAGGGATAAAACCCTGAGGCCCCCTTAGAAGACTTCCGTGTGCATGACACTTCTCAACCAGCGCTGCGATGACCACCAGTTCTCTGATGAGCGCCCGTGCCTCCGATCTCCATTGCTCGCGCCCCATCGCTATCGTATTGTCACGAAGTTGGGATTTGAAGAATTCCGAAGAGGCTATCGAGATACGGTCGCTTGCCTCATATTCAGTGACCGTCGAGCCGCCGGAGCACTTTGTGTATTAGTAAACTTCGGTTCGTTGTCCCTGGAGACCAGAACCTCCTTCTCTGATGTTTCCTTTTCAAAAAGAGACGGACATCAAACGTTATATCTACAAAGGGCTGCCTAGTAGTCTGATTCGTAATCGTACCAAAAGTCGTCCTCTGATTCAAGTATAAGACCGTCCTCTGAGTCGAGCATCGGCCCCACGCCGTCATCCCAGTGGTCAAGGGGAATCTCTTCCCAAATTTTCATCGGCTTCCACCTCTTCCTCCCAAACACTGAAATTTCCATGAAGCGTTCGAGGCCCGCAAAGTTTCTTCCAATTTTCGCAACCTCGTCCGCAGCAGGTTGCCCTCCCAGATAAAGCGTGAATGTCTTGAGGCTAAAATTGTCTGGCACCACTGCAGTGGCAGGAGAGCTGTGCTCCGAGTCAGATCCTTCCTCGGATTTCGCGCAAATGTCGGTTCGCGAGGCGAGCATCTCGTAGACTGGAGCATGGAACGCTGCATCTGAATCGCCAAGCCCCTCCTCCCAGAATATTTTGAGGCTTGCTAAATGCACAAGGTGAGGTCTCGCGGGATCCAAGGTGAGAAATTCGAAAAAGGGCCTATATTCTTCGAGTTTCAGGTCGAGAGTGAGCGATGCGAGAAGCGGGCATGCGTTTAAGATGGGAGCGACACCTGTTCCGAATTCGGTCACATTTGATGTCCTGAGGTGAAGGTTTGTAAGGGATCCAAACAGCAGAGGGGTTGATGAATTCCACGAGAGGCGATCTCTGATGCATAGGCGAAGGGCAATGAGGCTGGGCCAGGAGAACTGTCCGTAATCCGAGAACGGATTGCCAAAAGGCGAGTTCCGCAGAAAGGTGAGGTCTTTCAAATTGGGCAGAAAGCCATCTGATTCGCGAAGGAGTGTAGTATTGGTCGGCATATATTCGAGGAGTCGCGAATTCTCGAGGTCAAAACAGCCTTGTTCTAGTGCTGTGGCCGTCTTCAACACCATCAGTGCTTTAGCATAGGAAACTTGCTTCCCGAGGTACAGGTGGGTGAGCTGATTCCATTGGATACGGGAAGTGGGGCGGAGGTTGCTGGAATCGTGGTCAAGTCCCATGAGGACTGCTTTCCGCACCGCTGGTAAGGTGAAAAAGTTGAGAATCGGCCAGTCACGGCGATCTTGACCGGCCAAGCGTACAGACTCATTGGAATCCACGACTACTGACTCGACAGCGGGAAAGTTTAAACTTCTAAGTCCGCTTTCCCAAGCATCTCCTCTAAAGTCAAGGCGCGTGACGTTCTCTAGAACAGACTGAGGGAGAAGGGAAGGGAGCGAATCGTCGAGAAACACATTCAACCTGGTCCGATCTTGTGGGCCGCTTCGGCGGGTGTGGATAGAAAGTGACGACGGGTGGGTTCCCACCCGCGCTATCCACGATTTCGCAGATGCATGCACCTTATGGACCAATGGACCCAGGAATTCTCCTGGGTCGACGCCGTTGATGTGGATCTTGGCCCAAAGCGAGGGGCCGTTGAAGATGATATTCTTCCAGGATGTGCATACCTGGCATAGAAGGAATGGGCTTGGCGGAAAAGGGGTCCTCCAACAAAATTGATTGGGCCTGGGGCGCCCCGAAGTGACGTCGTATTTGAAGATGGTACCCATGATCTCAGGAGGGAGACGATGCACTGGCAACACTCAGGCTTCTGCAACATCGATATCGTTAATTGGAAAAGTATCTATTATTCCAAAGAGCGACATACCAGAAGTCGTGATCCTTTCGGACGCCTCTTTGCCAGCCGTTTGAGGCACCGAGATGTCGTCGGGTGGCATTTCGGCCCTCCTCCTACTTAATAGTCGAATGAGTCGCAAAGAATTGAACCTTTGCACAATATTCTACCTTGTAGTCAATTGTATCTTTTTCAACAGAAGACGGAGGTACTGTTCAGTAGTATGGACCGGGAAGGAACGACCAACTTGGGGTGGGGGAGGTATAGGGGAAGTGGGTCATGTTTGCCTTTATTTTCAAGTCCGTTGATCCCAGCACCATCATCCGATACGCCACACCTTCAACCAGCCTATAGACCTGTCCAGGCTGTGTATCTATTCAACAACTAAATACACTTCAAGTTCGCTAGTACATCCAGAATCAATTTCGAAGAAACAGAATACTCCCTATCGATATCAGACTGAAATGAGCTCAATTCCGAGTCGACGTCCATGAACTGAAGTCCACTACGGTCGTCTCCGACCTCATGGATCCGAGGCTTGACATTCACTCAGTGCCAGATTTTGTGGAGTCTGGGGCTGCAATGTGGGGCAGGAAACCATGTCCGCCCTGCGGGTCTCCTACCGTAGCAAGGTTGCGTGCCATCAGTAAATGGATTTGAGTAGGAGCATTCCAATGAGGGAATCACTTACTRGCCTCGAGCTTMGAGGAATCCGGGGCTACCTCTCCGTGGAGACGGAAACCCGAACCTGGTCCCCTGGAGCCAGATTGTCCTATTCCAAGGTTGTGTGCCATCAGTACATGGATCAATATTCCCAAAGAGTGATCTGCTTACTTGTGTTCAAGTCTTGAATTCGTCAGCGGTGAGCATGACGCAGATTATAATGAGTGGCTCGGCTGCACAGAATTAGCAAAAGGCAGCCTACCATTGGAGATCGGAGCGCCGTAGACGATGGCCCCTTGAGTCAACAAGAAGGCGAACGCAAAAATCAATGCGGAGAACTTGCTGAGCATTGTAAGGAACTGAAGATGGACCTGTTTTGTGAAGCTGCAAAGGAGCGAGCCGTTGACCATTTTATACAAGCCCTCTTTTACGGCTTCAAATACAGTTTCATTTAAGATTCCAGTTTCATCGGTAGTCCTTGTTGAGTAACGTGGAATGTGCAAAACTATTTTCAGAGTGTTATCAGCAAACTCTCATAAAGAGAAGCAAGATTACCATAGCGAGCGCTCGTGAACAGGATTTTAGAAGGCTTCTTTGCAAAGTATATACTGTCTATGAGCAACCATGTCTGATTGAAATGCAGAAGTGATTCGAAACCCGTACCCCGGACTGTGCAAGAAGGATTGTGTCCACACGAAAACTGCGCCATCTTACGTCCCACCCGGCGGACAATTCCCCCGTTGCGGTCCCTCATTCCTGAGCGTTCCCAGACAAGACCGATTAATGTTTCAGCTGAGTGTTATGTCCCAAGAGAAGCCTCTCTCTGAGCCTCTATTGGAAACTGAGATCATCTCAGAACCCAAGTACCAACACGAGGTTAGAACTTCCGAGCGCCTACGCTCCGAGCTCAGTTGGCCACGTTCCGTCCCCATAGAAAGTAGGAAGGCAGTAGCCAATGGCACAACAGAACACCACTTGAAGGTCGCAATAAGCATCGATGTCGCACGTACCCCATATCAGTGACCGTCGAAGTGTTTTAAGTACTTGGGTATCAGTACCTGAAATTCCTTCCTGCCTCAAGATTGGCTCAGTGATAGAAGTATTGATATGTTTTGTAAAGGCTCTATGCTAACCTTGCCCTTATCGAACGAATGAAAGCATCAATGCGGCTCCACTACATGCTACTTGCTTTTCGTCTGCGACTCTTTCCGGACCTCCAGCTCGATAGCTGACGATCCCGCTGTATCTTCTGAATCTGGCTGTTCAAACTCCATTGGCTGCAACGAATTCTCAGTAAATATCTGTGTCGGACTACCGTTCCCTCTCGTCCGTCGAAGGTTAAGTAGCATATGAGAGCCCGACATGGAGTACAAGGCGTACATCCATCTTGAGAACGCGCCGTCAATTAGATATGACTTTGAGCGTTGAAACTGGAGAACGCACGGAATGACGGGGTTTGAGTAGAAGCCTTCTCTGTGTACTGTTACATATGCCTTGACGATGAGACTTGCTGAAATTCAAAAGCTCGGTCAGTAACCTTCGAAACCATTCAGACTGCACGGCTCAATTACCTGTGATGCTGATAGATGCGAAGAGAAGCCAAGGTGAGGGAATCGGTCAGTACTCGGTGCCGCTTTTCCAGTACGAAAACCTTAAACGAGAACTCACACGAAGAAGTAGAAAGCACCATCCCGGAAGAAAACCATAATCACAGGAGAGACAAATCTCCATTCACTGAAGATATTGACAACCTCTCCTGAGGGTCTCGTTATTGAGTCTTTGAATTTGAGGAGCGTCGCGAGGAAATAAAGAACTGTGGGTCGTGTATTTCATTTGGACACGGTGTGATCAAGAGTTTCGAAGAAGCCAAAGAAGCGTACTAACATGAAACGATAATTGACGGAATCCTGGCAACGTGTAATGCAGTGAGTAGTGGTAACGAGAGAGAAACTGGAAAGCGTACGCACCAGGCCATCAAGCTCCTCTTTAGCCCATGTACTCTTGTCAAGCACCCTGTCCAAACCGGCAGTGGAGGGTTGAAAACGTTGTGATAGACCTGCTGTGATGTCCATGCTACTATGTACAGTTCGAGCTACATAGTCCGGTCTTGGTTAGCCGGGGGACTGTTGGAGGATCACTGGTCTCGGCGACGTACCGCTAGTTCGACTATATGAAACCGCGTGTTATCCTTCATTCAAGAAACTTGCTATCCAGATGGCACTTACTGAGATAGATGGTGGTAAACGTTATCAGAACTAAAGCAATAAACAAGTCAGCCATCTTAAAACTATCTCAAGACCAAACTTATTTCATCGTACTTCTTCGACTTCGAGCATAGAGCGCATACACCCGAAGAATGAATATGATGTTGAGAAATATGTTGATGAACAACGTTCCGGCTCTGGGATGGATCAACGTCAGCGAATGGTGCGAATCAACGATGATGGACGAAACAAAAACCTACGCTGTCTGGTATAACAGGAAGGCTCTACAACTATGCGTGGTGTCAGAGTTATGGTATAGACGATGCACCCAGAGATCCTACTACTATACGATTGAGGATAATTGTCAATTGAAGTGTTCCTTTCCATTCCGTAGAAAGATTCTTCGACTCACTGCTAGGGAATGCTGGCTCTGATCGGCTATTTCGGAGATGAGAACACTAAGTCAGACGGTACGTCGTTGACGGGCGACGCACAAGCAAGGATAAACCTGAAAGAGAGGGAGGGCGGAGCGAGAAGGAGTCAATAGAGAAACACAACTTGATGCAGCAGTGAGAGTGACGTACGCGATGTACACAGGGCTATAATACCGCGCCGAGATGTATAACACCTTGACAAAATTCCACCGTGCCCTGTCAAACGTGCGCACCGAATCGGATCGCCTTCAGCTCCACAAATATATATGATTGGAAGGAGACAGGCGCGTACCTCCAGATATACTTGATCTGCAAAGAGTTGACGTGGTGGCGCCGTCAATCGTCTATATTCAGTTTCGGATAAGCGACAGAACCGTACCTCATCCTCGAAGTTGGAAACGATATCGCAGATCATAAACGTCAGCGCTGAAGCTATTGAAATTCCCTTCAAACGTCAATCGCTCATACCCTCGAACCCAGCCCATGAACGACTCCTCACCCTGCGAAACCCCTGCATCCCTCGACACTGCCAACGCCTCCCATAACAGGTTCAATTGCGCCGCTAATGACATGGCAGGGTGGGACCGGAAACCAGCAGCTTGTCCGGGCTTGAAGTATTGACAAGTGGATGCGCGGAGCGCTCAAAGAGCAAGGCAAACAACTTCGGGCTCCCCAACCCCTCCGACGTGGTTTACGCTGGGGAAAGAAAAACAATGTGGTACTTATGAGCTCCGACCTCATGATAGCCTCATAAACCCCCATTGGTCGCAGTTCACCGCCGCTGAAAGAAATATGGGGGCCCGAGAAAAGCTTCCGCTGCATGATCAAAGGGTCACACGCCGAGCGTTGCCCGCCTTCTGATCATCTTATAAGACTTATATCCTGGCTGGACGCAGTGGCCAGAAACAAGCCAGAGTCTGGGCAAAACTGTCTCGATTGTTGATTCCGCAACTTGCCTTATGATGAATAAGGGATAGAAGGTCACTTTCATCAAGCGGCTCCTTGCGAACAGTGCATGGCCGAAGCCTAGCGAAACCAAGGCTTTCCTTGGTATTCTCTTGAGAAAGGAGGTGAGAAACGGAATCAAGATAGAAAGGCAAAGCCTAACGCAACAAGAAGAATGCTCTCATGATATGTCCTACATACCTCTGTCCGCAGCACGTTGGAGGGGAAGATATCCACGCAAACCCCAAATCGCGCTCGGATTGGTTGGGCCTTCATCTGGGATAGGGATGCCATGTCTGATGCCATGGGTAATGATTGCGTGTTGCATACAATTGAAGTATTGAGAGACTGGGCCATAACATACGACATAAAATCCGGCATAAGCAACACCGACGAGCGACAAGAAAGCGTTCCCAGTGCCCTCTCCAGCGTAGCGTAGGATCGGCTAGGTTTTGGAGGTTTATACCTTGAAACCACGCGACTTTCGGCGACCACGAGCGCGCTCGAACTTGCGGCCCTTGGAAACGGTGTAGGGCTTCTTGTTCTTGTGAGGTCCTGTTGTAATCTAATGAGTTGATTGTGTTATTTAGATGTAAAAATTGAAGACGTACCCATGCCGAAGTGCTTGTAGGCCTCCCGAGCGGTCTTAACACCTCGCAGAAGGACGGTGCCGGAACCGGTAGGTGCACGCAAAGCGAGCTGGTCGAGGGTGAGAGTCTCACCGCCAGCAGCGAGGATGCGCTCCTTCGCAGCACGGGTGAATCGGAGAGCGGCAACGGTAAGCTTGGGGACTTCGGTCAGACGGATGTCATCGGTGACAGCTCCGACTTGAACAATGATTTTAGAGTCGCGATCGGGGGTGTTGGCAGTCTCCTTGGTAATTCTTGAGAGGGAGAGGGGGGCACGGTTGTTTTTCGAGAGGAAGAGGCGGTGGAGGATGACCTGATGATAAATAGATTAAGTCCGGGAATTTGAACGATTTTGGGATGATATCGACCTTGTTGAATTTAGAGTCGGTCCTTCGTGCAAGGAAGCGGTAAAGCTAGCATAATTCGAGCATAAATTGAGTGTTTGGCAATAAAACCAGGGCTCGAGGACGCACCTTCACGAGCAGCAAAAGATATGGATCCTCGCTCTTGGGAGCGGTGCGGGCACCCTTCTTGACGTGGTGTCTTGCGATGTCGATACCCTACGGAGACATCACGACGGTCAGCAGCGTTCTTCGTCGCCATCGGACACGACGAGCTCACCATCTTGGTTGCTTGCCGGAATGTGTATTTGGGTCTGTTGACAAGTCTAGAGAGGCTTGGTCAACTGTGCAGTCCCAAAATTGAGTTCAAGCTCCGCCCAAATCGCCACCGCCGACACCTCGCCGTCTTTGCTGCCCCTGGCGCTGTCTCTGCTGCAAATGCTGATATTCATTAATTATACTGGCTCCATGGGTGAATGCACAATTTTTGGCCCTCATTGGCCCCCAATTTCGGTGGAAAACCGCCAACGCTGCGCAGACGCCCTGCACGGACCCCTTTACAAGAGGAATTTTACAGCAAACAAGGTCAAACACCTCCTGCTTCTGAACCACCATGGTGAGTATACGTTTCGCTGGCAGGTCTCCTTTCAGAGCGCTGAATGTCTGCCTCTGGGCTCATAGTACGGAGAATCGAACTCGACAACGGCCGTAGACCCCTACTCTGACGCTTACAACGCGGTCCCTGCGCCAGCACCCTCTGACCGCGATGCTCCCCCAGCACGAGGCAGGTCTAGGTCGCGCAGCCCTGCCAGGAGCGCGAACGGCGCCAACGGCACTGACCGCGAGCGCGACCGTGACAGGGACCGCGGTGACAGGTTCAAGAGCCCACCCAGGCGTCGCTCCCCAGCTTCGAGACGCCCCCCTAATGCACCAGTTGTGTGACATTCCTTTGTTCATGATTCAGTTAGCTGACTCCGGAACCGCAGGCGCCTAATCCTTCCAGCGTTCTGGGTGTCTTTGGTTTGAGCATTCGAACCAGAGAGCGCGACCTCGACGACGAATTCAGCAGGTTTGGCCGTGTGGAAAAGGTCACCATTGTTTATGACCAGCGTGTACGTGTTACCTCCTTTGTCTCTCCTGCGCCCATGCTAACGTCAGCGCGCCTAGCAGTCCGATCGTTCCCGTGGATTTGGCTTCATTCAGATGGGTACCGTTGAAGAAGCCAGCCGCTGCGTTAAAGAGTTGAACGGTGTTGTACGTCTCGCTTGCTCTGCCTTCGACTTGGAGTGGTATTGATCCAAGTCCTTTCAGGAACTCAATGGACGTCGCATCCGTGTTGACTACTCGGTGACTGACCGCCCTCATGCTCCCACTCCGGGAGAGTATATGGGTCATCGCCGCAACCGTGACCGTGAAGGCTACAGAGACCGTTACGATCGTGACTCTTATCGCGATTCCCACCGCGACCGGGATTACCGTCGCAGTAGTGACCGCGATAGGGATCGTGATCACTACGGAAGAGATAACAGGTCCGAAAGAGACAGAGACTGGCGCGATCGTCGAAGCCCTGCTCCTCGCTCCAGGCTCTCTCCTGATCGCGAATACAGGCGCAGGAGGAGCCCTTCCAGAACTCCCCCGCCTCGCAGCCCTGCCAGGGACTATGATACCGCCCCTGCGTCTGCAACCAACGGCGACGCTGCTCGTTGGTAAGGGTTTCATTCCCGACTTTATTTTTTCTTGTGCTTTTCTCCCCTCTACGTTATCTTTGTTCTATTTCTGACCTAGTAGTCATCCCTGCCATCGATGCGGTGCGGTATTACGAGGAAGGCTTTACTCGCTACGTCGACCCAGACAGGAAGGTCAATATGTTCATGGACCAAGAGCTGAAGAGTTTCTCCGTTCGACCAAGTACCTGTCCAACCCTTTCGTTGCAATTATTCTTCTTGAAACCTGTGCCATGCTTTCAAAACACCCTGGACCCAATCCGTTTTCCAATAGCCACAAATTTCTCAAGTTATCAAGTTTGCCGCTAGTAATCTCTCTAATCTCGCTATTCAAATATTTGTTGCAAGTTGTTCCAAGATGAAGCCCCACAGCCCCCATTGAAAGCAGAGAAGGCCGAAGTTGTCCTTGGCTCCCGTCAATTGGGTCATCGTTACGCAAGTAGGCTACGGAAGTTGGTGTTCCCAAGTTCAATGAAGACGTCCGCAACGTCCTTTGCAAGGCATGGAAACTAACAGCTATCTCACGCGTCAAAGCATTCATGAATCGAACACGCATCCATCGCCCTCCCATCATGATGCGACGCAAGGCTGTCCCACCTTCGATGCAAGTCCACGCCTGCGACTGCAGGCTTCTCGGTTACCCTCCATGCCTCGTTTCCGGTCCCAGGGATTCAATGTCGCCGCCCACTCGCCTTCCTTTTTCTTCAATGTGGGCGCTCGAGATGGGTTGCGGAATCATGGTCGTCAAGGATGTCAACCAGATTTTGGTAAGTGATTTATACCCCATCGTAGATTGTGCAACCATGTATCTATTTGAGTCTGTGCAATTGAATACACGTTTGCATACAATTTTCCTGACGTGAACTGCGATCTTTACTCGACGAGTCCTCGTGCACCTCCAATACGACTTTGCGGTCCTAAGGTCCGGCGGTCAACTTAAAAAGGCATTTCTTTCTCACGCGTATTGTCGCCAACATTTTTGCGTCCACCATCATCCGCTCGCGGTATTTGCAGTTTCTCTCCCTCTTTGGCCTTGCAAAATGCCCCGGATACGAAAGAGTATGTTTATTATAAAATGAATACATGAACTCTTATCTTATCACGCTTTTTTCACCCAAGAAACGTCCAATAGGACCAAGATCCACGAACGGGCGAGGCTCAAGAAGCAGGTGAAGGAAACTAAGAGGAAGAAGGCTAAGCAGGCGAAGAAAAATCCTCAGTGGAAGTCTAGTACGTGCTAGATAGCCTTATTTTCCCGATACTTTGGAACTTACGGGTGTTATGTTGCAGAAACGAAAAAAGATCCTGGAATCCCGAATGATTTCCCGTACAAGGACCAGATCCTTGCTGAAGTCGCTGAGCAGAGGAGATTAGTGCGTTGGGAGATCTTTTCTTCAAAATCGGTCGTGCTGATATCGTGCTGCAGGCTGCTGAAGAAAAGGAGCGCAGAAAAGAAGAAAAACGGCTCGCTCGCGAGCAACCAAAGGGGAACGACCAGGACGACGAAGACAAGGAAGGCCAGTCCGACAATGAAGAGTCCGAGACCCCTGCAGCAGGGAAGAAAGGCTTGAACGTCGGAGCTGACGCTATCGCCAGTCTTAGCGCCAAAATCGTCTCTGGGGAAATCAAAGCCCGTCCTGAACCCAAAGCCGCTGCTGTGGAGGACAGCGACGACGAAGAGGTCCCTGCACTGGTCAACCGCGATCTACCCACGCTCAAGTCCGTTCTTGACGCTTCAGACGTCCTCTTGCAAGTGATTGATGCTCGGGATCCACTGGAATACCGGAGTCAGCATTTGGAGGGTGTGGCCAAGGAGAGGGGCTTGAAGTTTGCGCTGGTGTTGAACAAAATCGGTGTGTGCATGCCGTTTCTCCTTGGGCTACGAGGCTAACATATCCCCTTCTCTTATTCGCTCGTTTCAAGATTCGTGTCCACGGGAAACTGTCTCCGCCTGGCTATCGCATCTCCGGTCCCAACACCCTACCTTCTTGTTTAGGTCCGCAACTGCATTCCTACCGCCCCCCGCTGTCAACGTTTCTGTGGGTGGTAAAGGCAAAACAAAATCACCAGTAGATGATGCGCTCGGGGCGGAAAGTTTGATTTCGTATCTCACACGATTGGCGCAAGAGAAAGACGGGGATGAGCAGTTGACAGTCGCGGTCGTCGGGGTGACAAACGTAAGTTTTTTTGTTTCATTTCATACAGCAGTTTTCGCTTATTCATTCATCTTAACAATGCATAGGCTGGAAAGAGTTCTGTCATCAACTCTCTGACGAAACAATCAGCGTTACCAGTGTATTCGTTAGCCAACAGTTCGAGGAGCGCTACGACGACCGAGTTGCCCCAAGAGGTCTCCGTTGAGGTCGAAGGCAAGCAAATTCGGATTATAGACACACCCGGACTGTCCTTTGACTTTGACCGGTCGGCGGAGAACAAAGATGAGCTAAGGGGCAGGGACATCCTGCTCAGAAGCCGTGGAAGAATCGACAAACTCAAGGACCCATCACCTCCGAGTACGTTCGTTTATGATTCAGCGCTCCTCCAAGGTTTCGATGTGATGAAATTGACGAACATTTTGCCGTTATCAGTTACCTACATCATATCACGGGCGAATAATGAAGATTTGATGCTTCTGTACAACCTTGCAGCCTTTGCAAGGGACGAACCGATCGCCTTCCTGTCTGGTGTTGCGCGGTCGAACCAATTGGTTAAAAAGGTATCGTGTCTTTAGGACTTCCATTCCGTATGCTACGGAAGCTGACATTCACCGTTCTAGAGGGGCGAACTTGACTTGGCTGGCGCTTCTCGTGTTGTGCTACGTGATTGGAGCATTGGGAAGTTTGCGCGGTATGCTACGCCTGTAAAGGCTCAGTCAAGCAGCACACCGTCGCCGGAGGAGTGGCTTGCTGCGCTTTACTTAAAAGGCGATGAGGCTGTACTGGCCACTTTGAAGCCCCGAAAGGAACTTAGGAAGACTGCCGGACTTGGACTTGTACGCTTCAGCTCTGGGTCCATCGATGATCGTACAGTCAGAATTGAAGACGAGTGGGCAGTTCTAGACCATGAAGACTCGGAGGATGAAGAGGATGACAGTGGGGAATTCGGAATGGAAGTTGATGGTGGCAGCGGCTCAGATGAAAGCATGGACGCAGAAGACGATGACGCGGATGAGGATGACGAAGAGGGCGAGAGTTCTGGCCCTGAAATGGATAATGAAGAGGAAGAAGAAGTCGAGATCCCCGTCACCGATATGAAAAAGCGAAAACGTGGTCTGAATCCACCACTGCAACCACGACCCTCAAAGAAGGTTGCTTTCGCATCAACGAAGGGAAAACAAGTGTTGTCCACTTCAGCTAAACCCCAGAAGGAGGATAAGGCGCCCCCGTCGTCAATACTCAAAAAACAAGAACCTCGGGCCGCGAAGAAACCTTCAACGCGACCTGTCAAGGTCGCTAATGTACCTCCATCGAACAAGGCCAAATTGACGGAGGGCGGATCGGAAGCTTACGACTTCTCGCAATTCTTCAAGTAGCTTCATATCCCATTTTATATCTGCTGTGCACCTGCTCACGCTAGTGTAAACGGTTTAAACATACATATCAACCTGTATCGCCTGTTTGTTTGACCCGCCGGTGTTCTATTCCTATTCTATTGGCTTGTGGGCGTACTGAGCGTCGTTGGGCTAACGCCATCAGGTTGTATGTGTACATGGGCGTCGATCAGTGTTTCATTTCTGTCATCCGCCACTCCCCTGTATCCGATTTTCGGGAGGAAGAAAGTCAGCGCATCGTCGATTCTGCTCCATGGAGGACCGTCATTATATTGTCGTCCCGCCTTCCGAATCTGTGAGAAGCCCAAGTACCTATTCTTCTATTTTTGAACTGACAAGCGCGTTTCTGACGGTATCAAGGTCAGGTAACACCCATTCAAACAAGTTTTGGTGTGTTCGTACAGTTTCACTGCTGGGGCGCTAAGGCGACAGAGATCTCCGAAAGCGGCAACGGAGGACATCATAGTGACGCCTGATAGTCTCCCGCTCCTCTTTTCATACATTACGCAGCAGCATTCCTCACATTGTCAATGACATATTCACCCCACAACATATGTCAAGCTCTTCCTCGCGCCGACTTCGGACCAGTAGTGTGAGAGTTCCACATCTCGATCCCGATTAGGAGGGCCTATCGTCAGACGTCTACCAAGTCCGTGGGATTTAGTTTGTAGCTTGATCCACTGGATTATGCTTAAATATAAAAGGTCGCAATGAGGCACTAAGCAACAGAGACCCTTTCCCATCGAGCTTCCCTTCTCCCCCCTGATCTACGCAGACCCAAGACCTTCATAAATTCGTGAGTTTCTGAACGATCCTCGTTGGACTCTCCTATTCATTCATGGTCGCGTTATTGCAGGTATTGCTCCGCCTGATGCGCCGGATTATCACTACAACAAGCAGTTTTGGGCCCTCGAGTGCCTCACGCGCCAATTCCTTTTACTCTACTGAGAGTAGCCTCATCAGCCGGTCGTCGACCATTGAAAAGGTGAGTTGCGCATTTCGAGCGTCATCGCCTCCACACGGACATATTGCTGATGATTGGGCACCCTAAACAGGCCTATCTTTCGCCGTTCGACCGGCTGCCGGTGGAACTCCATGCAGAGATCTTCGCTCACTGTCTTGAGCCATTCCCGCACCTCCTCTCCGGCGAAGACGAGCCACCGCTGGTCATAGCCAGGGTATGCAGCGCCTGGCGGGGGTTAGTCATGTCGACCCCAAGGCTGTGGTCGTCTTTCGAGATCGAGGTCGTCGATGACTCGTCTTCGGGTAGTTCCCCTAAATCTAACCGTGCAGCTCCTCGGCTTCTGAACACAGTCAGGATCTGGTTGGAAAGATCCAGAAACTACCCGCTCTCCATCCGACTCATTCATATTCCAACGACTCATGTACCCGACGGTCTGTCTCAGCAGCTTCTGCGGATGCTCGTTTCGCAGGCGAGGCGGTGGAGGCACGTCGAATTCGTGCTCCCGAGTGCGAGTTTGTCGGCTGCCCAGGCGCTGTTGCCCGGAGAGTTTCCTACGCTGAGGCATCTCAAGATTCATATGAAGGGACAGTGGAATGGTGTGCCGTTTAATCTGCGGTCCATGAACATCCCTTGGGCACAGCTGACCGAGGTCGATTTGCGGTCGGATCATGGTCATTTACTCAATCTCGACGAGTATTTGGGACTGCTTTCGGATGCACCCAGCCTCGTTTCGTGCAGCTTTAATGCTATTTGCGCATTGAGCAGCGAAGAAGCTTCGAAGAGGGATAGTCGGTTGTACCTTCCGGCGTTGGAGAAGCTTCATCTGATACTGCAAGATGGGGGTGGTAGTCTAGACTTTACTGCTCAGCCGACATCCCAAACTCCATTCCTCCGCCCCCCACAGTCGCTAGTTTACTTCCTCCATCGATTCACCGATTGCCAAAAGTTGACTCAACTCGAGCTTGACTGGCTGATCGACTCATCCTCAGTAGCAGACCACAACGAATGGGGAGCTTCGAGCTCAAATTCCATTTTCCGATCCCTCCTCCAAACCCTATCCCCATCCCTTCGTTCCATTCGCCTCGCATACCTTCCCCTCGGAGAAGACCAGCTCCTACTCTTGCTGGCACAGCTTTCGGGCTTGGTAGACCTCGATCTGAGGTTCTCAATCGCGGATCACGAGCAGGACCCAATAACTGATAGGTTCTTGAAGCGCCTAACAGTGACTAATCCAACCCCTGCCCCCCAGCCACAGCCATCCGGTTCGGGCTTGGGTTTGGGTTTGAGTTTGGGTTTGGAGTTGAGTGCGGGGTCAGGGTCGAGGTCAAGGAGAAACCGTTCGCCGTCCCCAGGTACTACTGCGAGCGCGCCGCCGACCGAGGTACGGTCGTCGGCGCTGCTCCCCGATCTGAAGCGCTTGCGTGTACAGTGCTCAGGGGAGCAGTGTAGTCAGGAGGCCCTTTTGGAACTGATTCAGTCAAGGATTGAAGGGGCTTCTTCGGCCGCTGCTATCCGGGGGAAGAAGAAACCGCCGGTGCTGGAGCAGTTCCATTTCTATTCCATGTCTCCTGTCTTGCGAAATACGGCTCGGTATGTAGACGAATGGACTAAGCTCGGTGTAGATGTGTTGCTCGAAAGCGTAGTTATATTGTGATGATAGACCTTTGGGACTCCGTAGAAGAAACGATTTTTCCGCTAGACACTATGTAATGCCTACATATCACGGACCTACTTAGTTTAATTGCTTCGCTGGAATGAAAACTCCAAGTAATCATGTGTCTGACATCATATACTGAGAATGGACATAGAGTTTCGACAGAAGCGTATGTCAAAGCGGCTCAGGCGTTGCAACACACGAGTTGTGATACGACAGCCACGGAAAGTGTCAAGACCCGGCACACACTATCCGCTAGCCACCGCCGCCACCAGTGCATCGCCATAGTCTTCGAGTAAAAGGCGCTTGACATCAGAAGCTTCTTGCTCCATTGTCCATGCGTACGCGTCAAGCAATAGCGTATCAGACAGCGGTATGAAATGTGCTGCGAGGATCTTGATAATGTTGGAAACGCGAGAAATCGCAGTCCGTGTTGCGGAATCGATATCCTTTCGAGCACAGTTCAGATTCATGCGGTTGAACGGAAGAAAGGACAGACGAACATCATTTTGATTTGAATAAACGGCTTCTGCGTCGAAACCTTGCTCTCCTTCTTGCTCGTTCGCTTTGACGTGTTTACTGATCCAAATATACCCGTTCAAGCCAAGTATCACGTCCACATTGCATGGGAGAGTTAGGAAATGGGACTTTAGTCGGCGTACGAGCACTGGTGGTATCATGACCAGTTGACCGTTTCGAAGCTGGATAGATAGATGATGATCTTGAAGTAAGTGTGTGTGACAGGATGAGGGATCGGCGACTCACCTTGCCGTACTTCAGGGAACGTGTATGAAGTGACATTGCGCCATCTGCGAAGAAGGCCTGGACTTCTGCAACGAGTAGATCCCCTTCTTCAAAGAATGTCCGCATCTGGAGTTCGTCACTTTCGAGTTTACGTCTCTGTAAGGGGTCGCTTAGTTTGTGGGTCCGAGACAGGCGGATTATAACACGGCATACCTGGACACCTCCAGGCAGGTTGACTGAGGAGAGCATGAGAACGGCGTCCTGCCTCGAGTTCGCGGCGACCTTCCATCGTCGAGGTTGAACCTCCGTGATCCGCCCTACCACCAGATCCCCAACCTCAGGATTGTACCTGAACACAATAATTAGACGTCTATTTGCGGACATAGAAGAGGCAGCATAATTATTTCGAGAACGATCTTACCTGCTACTCGCTGCGCGAACGGTAACGAGCCGGTTCACTCGTTCCACGGTTCCTGCAACGGAGGCAATTACTTCTTCATTGTCGACATATGTACCATGTCCACTGTTATTTGCACGGAGTCAATCAGATACATACAATTCCATTAGCTTGAGCCAATGATATTGCAGACCGCATGAAGTCCTGCGACGAGGTAAGAGATTCGCCTGGGCACGTCAGCTTTGCTGCGTGCGGCCCATCGAATTCGTCGTTGTCCAAGTCCATATATTCATCGTCTTTCTGTTCTTTGTAGTGCCTGGTTTTTCTGTAGGCGTCATCGGCCTGAGGAGGAAATGAGGTGAAGGCGATCATGGCGGTCAAGAGCAAGGGTACATTGCGAAATCAAATTAATTGGTCATGGACCCGTGGACCGCGGTGGGTGCGCGTCGGACCAGCCATGTGATCAGACAGAGGTCCCGCAGATTTTTGGCGGCGCTTCCACCGTATCCTTATCCTCTACCTCTACCGCCAACCAAAATGCCCAAGGAACACAGGAAACGAGGAAAAAAACACAAGAAATCGCAGCAAGAAGAGGAATGGACGGAGCCTGCTCAACAGGAATACCATGAACCTGAGCCCCAGCTAGACGATGCTGGACCGTCCTGGATTCGACCTGCTGCCAAGGACCCTAATGAATTCAACCCGGAAGCACCTTTTGGCTATGTGGACGCAGATGTCAAGGCGTATTTCCGAACTGTCGATCTGCAAATGCGAGACTGGCAGGATAATAAGGCTGCTGAAGAGGGCGATGAGGATGTGGATCCAAATGAAGGTACGAGGAACCAGTTTATTTACGAAAGATACGAAAACTGACTATCAGTTGCATTAGAACGCCGTCTTTTCTTCGTAGCCGCATTGAATGAAATGAGGGAAAAGGAAAAACTACTGGCTACTGATCCCGATTGCTCTGTGGTTTTGGAGCGAATGTTGCATTCGATGGATGACTTTGTGCGCCGGGTCTTCTTCGACAGTCTGGCTGGTTCGTGAGTTACTCCGTCATGAGTTTCGGATATGTTCTGACCTCCAGCAGGTTCGAAGTCTTGTCTAAGCACCGTTTTGGGTCCCATGTGGTGCAGACTCTCTTCACCGTTGCCGGAGAAACCATAGGCAGAGAGACCCGTGGAGTACTTCCATCCGTCCCCACCGACGCGGACGTTGGAGAGCTTCGGACATGTACGCAGCTGGTTCTCGATGCCTGCGAGGTGTGTATCCTGGAGGTTGCCTTCATGCTATGATATTCATTCAGCTTGTGTAGGAATTGCTTCCAGTTCTCCCCTCCCTCATCATCGACCCTTTTGCATCGCATGTCTTGCGTGCTATCCTCTTGCTGCTGTCTCCTTCTTCAGCTTCTACGGAAGAAGCTCTACGCTCCAAAAAGAGCTCATCCTGGAAAGCGAAGCAAGGCGCCATGAAATCCGTCTTTGAAGAGAAGGGCAAGGGAAGAGCAGATGGACAGAAAATTGTACCGCCCCAGTTCTCCGAGCTGTCCCGTCGCTTCGTACAGCAACTCCAAGAATCTCATGATGGAAACGAAATTCGCGCCATGGCTGCGAGCAGTGTGGCTAGTCCGTGCTTGAAAGTTAGTATCACTGAAGAATTCTCGTGTCCCCGATCTTACAATGCTACAGATCTTCTTGGAAATCGAAGCAGACCAGGATCTAGGCGACGAGCGAGATTCGCTCATGGACAGAGTAACGATGGGTCTTATTACTTCAACCAGTATGTGCCGAAATTGGAAACTTCCATCTTTTCTCTAACGAACTGGGTCTAGAAACGGGGGACGGAGACACCCTTCCAGAGCCTTCGGACTATGTTGGCACTCTTCTGCGGGACCCGACATCGTCCCACCTTCTGGAGACAATCGTATCACGCTCTCCACCAAAAGCCTTTGACTTGGCATGGCAACTGTATTTCAACACGAAGCTCGCGCGGCTTGCTGCTCATCCTGTTGCAAACTTTGTTGTTGCGAAGGCGCTGGAGCGACTTTCTCCGGAACAGATCACTGATGCCTATGCCGAGCTGAAGGACGTGTGGCATAGATCGATACGTGAGTCTTCTTGCCAATACTCATACTTTTCAACTTGCTTACTGTCGATACAGAAACTTCGCGAACTGGGGTTCTTCGCGCTTTCGCTGAAAGAGTGGCGTCGCTCGGCATCATGGCCGACGAGGTTTCGCAGGTAAGCAGGTCCTGGAATGTGCTTCATAGTATCATCGTCTCAATTCCTATAGTCCGTGTTCTCGGCCTTTGGGTTTGAAGCAGATGCAGAAAAAACTACGCTCGTCCTTTGCATTCTTTCGGTCCTTACAAAAGAGGTTCGCAAACACCCATTTATTCACATTCTTTGGTTCAACTAACGTTCGCCTTCATAGGACTACGAATCAGCGTTGAAGGCAAAGAGCAAGAAGCCGCCACCAGCGACACAATCTCACAAACACCATCGTGGGCCAAAGGAGATCGATCCCTTGCAGTACAAAACTCAGGGCTCAATCCTCGTACAAGCCCTCATCAAAATGCCCGAATCGCATAACAAATTCATTCTCGACGCGTATGTATCTGGATCTCTCATTATCCACTATTTGTGCTTATATCCATGGTTTCTCTTTTCAGAATCCACGACTTGAGCATGGAACACAAAATCGCCATCGGTCATGACGCCACAGGCTCTCGCATCTACGACGTTCTCCTGGAAAGTCCAACCGTCCCACCTCGAGTCAAGAGACAGTTCGTCATGGATTTCATCGGTCACTACCACGAACTCGTGGACGACCGGATAGGAAGTCGTGTTGGAGATCGGTGCTGGTCGTTCAGCGATACCTACCTCAAGGTGATTGAGTCATCTCTCAGCCTGACTCACCTACCTTCTGTCTGACAGACTGGATTTATTCTTTGCAGGAAAAAATCGCGCGTTCGCTTATGCCCCACGAATCACAACTAGCGGGATCGTTCTACGGGAAATTCTTCGCGCGGAATTTAAACCTCTACACGCTAAAACGGCGACCTGACGAGTGGAGGAACATGCAGTCTCAGAAGAAGCAGAGCTCGTCTCAGGGACAGGGTCAAGCTGCCCAGAACTCGACCACGCAGCAGCAGCAACCCACAGCACCACCAGTAGAACCTGTTTCCCAAACCACTCATTCGAAGAAGGAGCAGAAGCAGAGCAGGAAACGGTCGAAGCCAAGTGACGAGATTGACGAACTTTTCGACCAGGCTTTGGGGAAGAAGGTGAAGAAGGCGGCACTTGAGGGTTTGGACGATCGGCCCAAAAAGTCTGCCAGGAAAGAGGAGGGAGACAAGGAGGAGAAAGGAGCGAAGGGGAAGAAGGGTGGGAAGGATGTTAGTGGGTTGGACGCGGTGCTTGGAGCTATCAAGGCTGCGCCTAAGCACGAGGAGGGGCGTCCTAAAAAGAAGCACAAACGGTCGTAGTGTCCGTAGTAGTATTTACTCTTTGCGCTTAATCTTGAAAACAGTGACGTTGACAGTGCTGGTCTCTGAACGAGTTGAAAAAAGGAAGGCGTCTGTCTTAATCGGGGCACTCTTTCCGATGTTTTATTTTATGAATCGACTGAGGCAGTTCTACGCCCTCATTGGTCGTTTCTTTCTGCTCAAGCGCTCATCATGAACGGCGTTCTCAGCAACGAGGCGGTGGGATTCACCTCACGGTATTCTCGGCGTTATTGGACCATGAGTATCTGCTACAATGAAGAAGCTTGGTGTAGGGCTTTAGGCCTTTTGCTAGCTTGCGGGCGGGGGTGGACCATTTGGTCTTGGTTCAATCTCAGGATTCACTATCTAGGGAACAATATTCAATTTGAAGCCTACAAAAACTGATACATCAGCTCAATCCTAGATTCAAATGCAAGATCGTGGTATAAAGTATATCATATACATACAGCCAACCTCAGCCGTAGGGGGCTGATGCAAGAAATCGAACATAAACACATGCGGACAGTCCAATATGTACAGAAGCTTGAAGGAGCGCATTAACACGGCCGTAGGGATGAAATGGAAAACCTCCCGCGCGACTATCTTACTGATAGTCATTGTACACTAGTATTAGTACCCCCAGCCCCCATAGTCGCTTGAGTCTTCGAATTCTTCTTCATCCTCTGATGGGTCTATAATGTGCTCATCCTCGTCCCAATACGTCTCGGCCTGCTTCGGAAGGGCAGCCTGGATGACTTCCCAGTGATGCTCCAGAAAATTGACGCATTGTGTCATTGCGAACCGCTTGATGGTCGAACGGATTTTCTTCCGGCTCTTCAAAACAGCAGCAAGAGCTTGTATGGCTGCGTCCGAATCCCCGGCTAGGTCTTCATCGAAATCGATGCCATGCAGCTCAATGGAGCGTAAGGACGGGAAAGCGAGAACATGATCCTTTTTCTTCTTCAAGACCCCGAGGAATTCTGATAGTACATCATGGCGATTCCAAATCGCAATCCTGTCCAGCTTGGGCAGGCCCTTGACCAACTCCAGCGTATCCCTCGTCAGAACGATGCAATTGGATGCGATCTTGAAGGAGCGGAGAGAGGAAATACCGAAACGCCCTGCTATCGCCTTGAGGAGTATGTTGAGGCCGATCGCAATAGTATGTGTTGACACGGTAAGATTGGCGGGTGGATTCTCGACATCGAAGTTTGGGGGCAGGTCATGGTTATTGAACCAGCACATTATTTGGGGTATGCAACGAGTCATAGAGTCAACGACTCGCAGATCCAGAATGTCGGGTTGGGCCGAGTTACGTGCTGCACCCGCCACCATATCTCTGGGTAGAGTCCACGACGCCCTGAGCGCTGAAAACAGCGATCCAAGACTTTCAGATTTAAGGACTTCGTCGCTCAACTCGAGGTCGACTTTGGCCTTTTGAGGTATCTGAGTCACGGAAAAGAATTGGCGTAATTCTGCAACAAAGTCTTGCAGCTCCAATGTTCGGAGTGAAGGGAGAATAATTGGGAGGGAGTCGGGTTGCGATGCGTCACCGGAATGAGGGAGACACGCCGAAATTTTTATGGTTTCCAGCCGCAGCAGCTTCGCCAAAGTCTCCGAAAACAATTTTCGCGTAGGGCGGTTTCCCGGCACAACATTTTCGAGCCGGAGGTGTGTCAAGGTGATAGACAACGGTAAGGTATCCCAGTGAATCGCGAATCGTGTTATGTCGAGGTGCTGGAGGGATGGGGCGCCGTCCTGTAGAAAGTTTGCGGGTATGGTGGAATACCTATTGGTCCCTGCCCCATTGTAAAGGTCCGCTCCTTGCAGCACAAGTTTCTCGAGTATGGGTGCCGTGCTTTCGAAGCTTGACAGTATCTTGGGGAGATCGAGCAGAGCCGTGTTTGGATCCTGGCGCAGCACCACGTCACGCAGACGATTGGTCTGGGATGTGATCTTGCATAGTATGTCGTTGAATGGAGGTGGATAGGTGGCAAAGTCGACAGTGAGCGGTGCATTCTTTGACCGCTGTAACATCACCTCCGTGAATGTGGGACTGCGACCGACGAACACTAGGTCCGACCAGAGTGCGGGGCAAGCCAGGGCAACGGCCCTCCAGTGTCTGCAGACGTGGGTGACTCGAACCCAAGTCAGTTTCCACCAGACACCGACGCCAGGCTGGGCCCTTCTCAAAATGATGAAAATAATGGATAAAATTTCGGCTGGCAACGGGCTCGTGTCTGCGACCGTATTCCGGTGGGTTTTTAAAGCTCGAATTTCGCTCTCCAGCTCAGCAATACGCTGGTCTACTTGCTCACGGACTACTTCGGCCCTGAGCCTTTTTGTTTGCATTATTGCGCAGCTCGAGGCGGAATATATTGAAGGGTGAAGTGATTCGTTTCGGTTGGTGCCATCGTCCGTCTGGGGATTGAGATCCGACATCTGGTGGCAGCCTAGAAATTGAGCTCGTTACTCCAATTGATTGTGCAGAGAGATAACCTACCCTTGAGGTTTTGAGGCAGGTTTGAATTTTTTGACTCTGTTGGATGTGGTTGAACAACAAGATGGGTTTCTAGCTCCGATCACTCTGGCATCGTAGCGTGTAATATTCTTGGCGTACCTAACCAGTAGTGC
>SDEE01000437.1:0-40960 GCA_004126415.1 Candolleomyces aberdarensis | reverse complement strand
GTGCATGGCAGTCTCAGTAACAGCAGGGAAGAGCATGTAAAGTATTTACAAGGTACAACTTAGTATGTCAACATCCAAAGAGCGAGCGCTAGTATTGGCGGCCCGAGTAGCAGGCGTTGTGGCGAAGCCGGCTCTGAGGGTTATAAGGTTTGTAGTGGCCAATGAATGGCCGAAGCCCGCTACCAGCAAGCAATCATATCTCATTTGCAGGGACAATTCAAGTTACACATAGACATCTAAGTTTTACTAGTCAAGCTCATTTACAACCAGAAATTCAGCCACCAGTTGCCGAACCCATCGCTCTTTTCCAATATACTCGACAGTGACAGGCTGGAGCGAATCCAATTAGCTGTTGCCCGGAATCATGTATTTGGCACGTACCACTCTCTGCGCTTGCTCCCACCTATCCAAAGCGGCACAATCCTGTAAGCTTTCATTCGGTTCCCATGTCTCTTCCTCTTCACTAAATCCCATCCATCGAATCTTGTACCACAATTTCCCTTTCTTATCGTATTGCGCATCGACAATTTCGTCCACATGGTACTCCAGTTCCCCGTTCTCGTTAGTGATGGGGTCCATGCCTAACGCTAGCACCGAGCATAAAGTGATTGCGGGATGCCGATAGTTTGGGATGAAGGCCATGTTAGACTGGTATTCTTGCTGTGATGTCTGGCATTTCACCTTGCTTATAACGCTCCATTCACCAATGTTTCATCCCCAATCGACGTCATATCGATGAGTTTTAAACGAGACTTTTACCCGTGCTACGCGCGCTCTGAACGCGGATCTCGGACAGTCCTTTCATTGCCTCCACCAGTCACATGACCGCCCAAATGTCCACAGATCCGTCCAGTCCGATCTTGCTTGACTGGATGAATCTTTGGACATTTCGGCCGTCCCGTTATTGACCCGACAGACGTAAAACTATGGAGCGGCTGTCCCACGCAGCACATGATTTATGGTATCCGAATCAACCAGGAAGAAGGGTGCCTTCCTGGTTGATTTGGATACCATAAATCTTGTGACCTTGACAGGCCCATCAGCGGCGACTCGATTTGGAAACCGACTCGTCTGGATAACGCAGCGCGTAGCTGAACTACTTTGATTTCGGCAGTCGCGTTATTTACCTGACCAATGCAAAGTTATGGTTACATGGAAGCAGCAAGGCCTCGGCAACAAGGCAACGACTTGCGCGACGCCTGCATGAACTGGGCCAGGACCACGAATTTTAGCAGTAGCTGAAATTTTTTTATTTTATATGTTTGATGCTTTTCACCGTTCAAGAGCACCCTGTCGCATCACGTCATTCGTGCCCCATAGTATGACAAGGGTAATTCGCAAGTATGTTGGCCAGTAGTTTTATTCTCCCGCGCTTATATCACCAACGAACCTGTATCTCAAAGCTTCGCCATTCGCATTTTGCCAGAAGTTGACCTCGATCGTGTTTATTTCTGCACACCCGAGCCAATTAATTAATTTCGTTGGCAACACGTAAAACTGTTTCATAGCCTGTTGGTATTTTTTGTTCTTGAGGAATCACTGATCCACCAACTCAGCCTGGAAGTACAGCAGCCGACGATGCACTGGCATATCTGCAAGTCAAGAGCGACGATGCTCACATTTAGCAAATCAACTACTAGTACGCGTTGACGGCCATGACGTCACATGTAGTGAACCTCTTTTTTTAGTTCATACCTGTCATCCACTGCCAACACGTCGAGTTCAGCCGCCATTACTGGAATCTCTATAAATCCCTTAACTTGCCAATTGGACGGTAAGTTTATCCTCATCATGGCACTTGTTCCCATTTTTACCACTTCTTCCATCGACAGATTGTGCGCGCTGCGCACCGGTTCCTCTCATCTCCCTGACAACAACCGCCTGCCGTTCATTCATCCCACCCCAACAACATTCGTGGCTGACGATGGCACAAACTCTCCAACGTACACATGGGTCGACAACTCCCCGTCTGCCATTGATCCTGACGCCTTATTTTCATTTCCTGCCGTCTACAACCCCCGTGGGCTATTCAATAAGCATTCAACTTACTTTGACCTCGACCTTGCACCCCAGACTTGGACGCGCGACACTTTTCTGAACACTCGTGCTGTCTTTGAATGCGAGCTATTCACCGCTCATCACCTCTCTGCTTTCGCCAACGATCTCGATGAAGATTATTGCAACTCTACCAGCGTACTCATGGAGGATAGTGCCAAAATGATGGATTTCCTCGATGTCGTTGTCTCGTCAACCGTTACTACATCTTTGAACCAAGGTATGTATGGTTTACCATGTTTATTGGCAGAGTACTCATGCTTCAATAGTAACCCCGTTTTGGCGCTCAGATTCGTCTGGTTCACGCACCTTTGTCCTTCACTCCCAGCCGGTCTTCGCGGATAATGATGTCGGCGGCGGATTTCTGAATTATGGTTATGACCAGATGTCCGCCCTCGCTGACCCTTCTGACATTTATCGACCCATGGCAGCAAATGATCTCGTCGTTGTACCGCCTCAAGTACATGACTCTCATGGACAGCTTTGTCACCCGAACCATTGGTCCACATTGTTGTGTCAACCACGTCTCGTATGGGTTACTAGCTCATTACAACTGTTCGTACTTTCGTTCGATTTCCATCACAGCAATTGCTCATTTATCTCAGTAAAACTCACGGATTCCAGTATGATTTCGAACAGATTATTCGTTCTATGAAGGTCATGGGGACGACGTGCTAGGATTAGCGAAATTACTATTATCTTATAACAAATCTATGAACAGTATAAGCGGCGATAGTAATGCAGGAATGACTATAACATTACTCGAAGTAATCAAACCCTTGCCCTTGCCTTCCCCTTATCATTTGCTCCTTTGATCTTGTTGCCTGCGGCGGCACTTGCAGGTCTTTTTGCTTTCTTGACCGGAAAGCCGAAATCCGTTTATGCTTTTCATGTACTACTGTCCAGCTCTCTGCTACTCATCGGTCAATAGTGAGTCCATTCTGGCGCTTGGTTGCCTCTGGGTCTCGCACGTTCCTTGTCTATTCCCAGCCGGTGTGTGCTGCCAACACCGGGGAGCTATTAGATTCCAGCGACAACCAGATGTCTTCTCTCGATGACCCTTCCAATATTTATCGCCCCATCGTTACAAATGATATCATTGTTGTACTACCTTATGTTGACAATTTTCGTGGATGTGTCTTCCATCCCAACGCTTGGCCCACATTGTTTGATCAGGCACGATTTGTTTGGATAACCTGCTCCTCGCAGTTGTTCGTACGTTCTGTTTGGTTGTTCGCTCGCATAGCTTATTTTGCTACAGGACGACGCACGGTTTCCAGCTTGATTTCGAGCCGGTGTTTTATTCGATGAAGGTCTTGGGAAACACATATTAGATTTTGAGCTATGGTTGCGTACATTTATTTTACAAGTATGTTTTCAGTCAACATTGGACGACGAAGCATTCGTCCAGATCGAAAATAAGCAAACAAATGAAGGCTCTACTAATCTTTTGCCTTATTCTTTCCTTTGTTCTTTGCTCCTTCTTCTTTGTTATCCGAGCCTGCGCCACTAGGTTTCTTTGCTTTTTTGGCTGGAGAACCAAAGTCATCAAACGCGGAGAGACGCTTTGGCGTTGTTGTTTCCTTCGGTGTCTTCACCTTCACTTCGTTGTACACGACGGGTAATTGCGGATCCTCGTCCGACTCGTCAAGGATTTTGATCGCACTCGCCGTGAACTGAAATACCTGCGTTCAATGAGTACATCAGTTGTTGTTGCCGTACAGGATGTAGAAAGGCAAGCATACCGGATTTCCACCCGGGATAAACCAAACAGAGAACGATCCCTCCATTAGCACCAATGTTCCAGGCTTCAGCTTAGCAGGGATGTCCCAAGGTCTAACCAATGTCTTGTTGTCGGTGTCGATAATGCGTGGTTGGACAGCAACTGAGTTACGGTGCTGGAAGATAGAACCACCGTAGTCACTGAAACAGTTAACATTGTAAGTCGTATTCTCAGTGACTAGAATAACACCGTCAGCTGGGAGCTGTTTCATAAAACAAAAAGGACGTACCCTCGTCTCCCTCGACATAATTAGCCCGACTGCCAATCGTAGTACCCATATTGTCTCCTGTAGCTGCTGGGGTCAAAGATTCGCCCTTGCGAAGCGAAGCTATAGATGCTGTTGATATGACCGTGCGTTTAGCAGTTGGAGTTGTTGGTGCAACACTTCGGCCTGTGCTCGTAGTACGGCCCAGGTTCTATGAAAGGTTATTAGTTACTGTGAAGAAGCTACGAAAGTCGACGTACCTTGTAGATTGGCGCTCCTGCTGCTCGAATAGAAAAGTCATTGCCACGGGGATCACCGGCAACAATTCCCTTGAATACTTTGTCCTCCAGCTACTTGATACTGTCAACGCTGTTAAGCAGAAGAATCGAAAAACTCACATTGAATTCGTTGACAATGTTGTTGTACGCACTATTCAGCTCGTAAATCTGATTATCCCAGGCAGCTCGAAGTGCGCCATGTCCTTCGGTTGGGAAGCGAAGCATGTATACATTTCGGACGGTGGTACCATCCTCTATGACCTTCAACATTATCAGTGTACTGGCCAATCGATGAATTTCGCAACGCACCCGCGAATCTCCTTCCCGACCGATGTAAAAGTTTCCGCGAGCCCCCATTGCGGTACCGCTATTGGTACTCCCCATCTCGCCAAAGATGCAGGTACGGAACTCTTCACCATTCTTGTTGATGGTAAAGCTCAACTTGTCCCACCCATTGTTGGTTTTCGCGGTGATGTAGCGGCATCCGTAGTCACGTCCATGAGCAATAGCACCTGAACCAATCCACTGCTGGTGAAGTCGAGCAATTTTGTCCATGATCTGGTCGTAAATGGCGCCTTTCTGCGCACGACGTTCATAGCGGGTGAGGTTGTCGGATGGGGGACCTTCGCTGGCGGCCCGCTCAGGTGAGGTGGGGCGTGAGGGTGTTGGTGGGGGCATGATGTGAATGTTCGAGATAACTGAACGCGAGCGTGATTTAACTGCAGTGATGAAGGCTGAGGAACGGCAAGTAACAGCTCGCATACCTTTAGTATGGCCTATCCATCCTTATATACTCCGCTCTACACCAATCGTTGCCTTTTACTTCTCCTTTCCTCGGTTTCACTGGTGTCTAAGGTCTCCAGCGATGACGATGATGGTTCAAGACAGGGTTGCTGGCAGCGAGGCCTAGACAGGTGTTCACCGACACCGCTCGCTGTCATAGTTGACATCAGAATTTGATCGCTAGAAGGAGCTTGTTCAAGCGCTCGATCAGCCGTACCTTCTAGGGCGTTTAATGTTCGAATAGCCATATTTTCATCCATCTGTGCTATGGAACTTAGGCTGTTATTGGTATGCACATCTCGTTGTAGGTCTAAATACTGCTGGGTTGCTGTCATCATTGGTTTCGCAGTATGATCTTCAGTAGCTTCATGAAGTAGCTTCAATCGGTGAAATTCTTTCCGCACGTCACCGTGCGGCCTGGTGGTAATCTTTCCTATATCAAATTCTCTCAGAATGAACACACCATCCAGGGTTTTCACTCGAGAGAGCATGACATATGGTGCTGCTGACCCATTGCAAGACTTGAGATCGACGATGGCATTTGAAAAGGTTTGTCCTTGGCACTTATGTACAGTCATAGCGAATGCGGGAACTATTGGTGTTTGTTTTCTGGTTATCCTAATTTTTTTTTGGGAGTACCTGTGCTTTAATTCAATGGAAACTTCATCTTCAAAGACAGGGAATTCATTTGGTTTCAGATCAGTCAATGGTGGACCAGTAAATTCTGCACTCTCAACGACACATGATTTGAGCCGCCGTTGACCATGTGTATTCACAGTGTAGCGAACCCGCTTCAAAATGCCTCTACAGCCATTCACAACACCCATTCCGACATCCAAGTTTCGGATCAACATAACAGGCATACCAATTACCAGTGGCATGCAACCCATGCGATATTGAACAACATTGCCTGTCAATTGATCTAACTCATCTTTTAATGGTCCGGGTGGTACAACGTCACCACTAAATTCATCTTGTGAGTGATATGTGTGAACATCGACGCCCTTACTTCGCGCAAAGGCACAGGTAGCTTCTGAGTTGATCGCATCTTTGGCAGCATTACTGGTCACCAGAATTGGCGCCGTAAAGCCATTAGGAGTTTCAGCAGATCGTAAACGGTTGATGATGCGAGTTTGTAGCAAGCGAAAATCTTGAGTAGTACAACATCCAACGCGCAAACGATGCAACAGCGATATAAATTCTTGCTGTGACTCACTGTTTTGTCTCATGACAGTGTTCAAGATTACTACCTTATCAACAGCATGCCACAAGAGCTTCCCAAAAACGTAGTCTTGTCCACTGCTAGTGCCAGCACTGTGGTGGGATGGTCGAAGAAACAGGGGTCGGTCTCTGATAGGTGGTAGCTGTGCAAAGTCACCGGCAAAAATGATATGAATTCCACCAAATGGCGCTGGGTTTTCTCGGGCGATGGATAACGCTTCACTGATTCGCAGCAGCAGGTAGCAACCTATCATTGAAAACTCATCAACAATCAAAAATTTAATGCTTTGCCACATAGTCACAAGTTCCCTGTATGCAGCAGAATTTTTATTGCGAATATTTTGTCCCAATTCCAAGGACATATATTATGGCCTTGGGTTTTGTACCCGGCATTTGCTTTGCCAAGCATTTTTTCGATATCGGACCCAGTGACTTGAACATCACGTGATCAGATGTGAGGCTTTATGTTCGATTCCCGTAAATACCTCGCGCCTTGATATATTTATCATTGTAAATAACCGTTATCCGTAAGAAAATATAATAGGGGGAACACACGTCTTTATCTTAACGCTTTATCTCTCACAGCGAGTGCAAGGCTAACGGAAACCGGAGTCAATTTAACCAAGATCCGGTGTAAAACAGATTTTATTGATGATTACGCTCATCTCGAGATAGGGCAGAGCTCGAGCAGCGCAGAGGTACCTGTACTCACGGTAGAAATCGCATTTTTATTCTTTTTGGGCACAAGCGACCACAACCGTTCCGTTCGATCTATGGTTTACTCGTGCCATTTGAGCGATGGGGGTCGTGGTGTCCACACAAAGGCACGTCCACACCAAATTTTTGCGTCGCAACCATTCAATGATCTCACTTTCATGTATCTTGGTCCCATCTACGTTGAATGGCCTGCGTCGACGTTAACGATGAGCTAGCATTGCACTCGAGTGAGACTTACCATGCAACTCGGCATGCGGTCTCATCAAACCACAATACGATATCGAGGCAGTCGGCTTGGAGTTCATACAGCGTCTCCAATCGTTCGCTGATTGGACGTTTCATGGTACTGATGTGGGGATAGGTTGGTTGTTGTGAACTGCGTTGAAATCGACGATGACGGTTCAAGGATGAGGGGCACTGAGACTTTTACTATTCCTTGTAAGTATTTTAATCGATTGCGAGGTACACTTGTACAAAATAAATTTTTATAGATTAAATTAGTTCATTGTCATCGATCCTAGATCGAGTGAATGAGAGTCGGTAGGGATGTACTTGCGTTTAAGGATAGGTGCACTTTCATCGCTTCCTAAGTCACGCTTTCGACCTTTGGTTGTGGCTGGTGGGAGGTGTGCTTCGCGTGCGCTCTCAGATTTCTGAAAAAGAGACGTTAACGGAAGGGTGCTCAATACGTGGCAAAAAAACTCACCTCGCGGAAAATCGCCGAGATTAATGATACTGCGCGTAGATGCAGTACCAGCTTATGTCCCCCCTGTTTCCCAAGAGGATACGCGACAAAGCCAAAGCTGCACTCAACCAGATCGCCCTCTTTGAGCGCTTTTGGAGGTAGTGTTTCGTACCTAAAGTAGATTAAAGTTTGTTCATGAAAGTAGCGTGGAAGATCTAACCTTGCACAGTTGTTTCCGTCGTATGTTTTCTTGAGAAATTGCACCTCGTTGTCTGGTGCGTGGATGAAGTCCGCACCACGGACGTGTTCCAGAATGTGGTAAGGGTCCACATCGTCGTTGAAAGGCTGGTGTCGAAGACGAGGGGCGTACCGGCGCTCTGTGAAGTACCGGGAGTGAAGGTCCAACGCAAAGTCGCCCTCATAAGGTCGGAACTCTGGATATGCAACCTCCTGACCTGGAAGTTCCGCACAGAATCGTGCGTGAACCTCGTCTATCTTGTTGCATAGACTATCGAAAGGCAACGAGCCTAGACCCGTAATCTTAACGTACTGGCGCAGGTTTCGGACGTGACTCGGCTTGGCGACGCTACTTGCTTGGAAGTCAGTATTCACTTCAACGATGTCAGGAGCTAAATCAATCTTACAGTGCGCGTTCGATGGGTGGGAGCGTCTTTGAGCACAATATTCCTGGTACGTGGACAACGACCTCCTCTAACTGAGCGTCCACACGCTTCGTCATGCGAAAGCATTGGGGTTCGTTGAACATCGTGACGGTGCATTGCTGGACCTGCGTTGTGTATTAGAATGCCTACTTGCTAAAATTAAGACGCTCACTCACATTCAGACCCCCTAAGAACTCGCTATCTCTAGACTCCTGCATGCTCCTGTTCAGGTATGTGTTCAAGCCTAACCCTAATGCATTCGTAAACATGGATGCATGGTGCCATGGGATAGATAGACCCGACTCACTGGCGTTAGCGGCGTCGTAGAAACGATTCATGGTAGAAATTTAGTCAGATTGACCTCATTTTTTAATTATTGTCGCGTCTTTATACCCTCGGGCGTTGTCGTCGAAAAGTCGATCAAAGTGAACGTTCAATTCCCTGGGCCTGGCGGAATGCATGCTCGGATCACTCCGACCCACCAAACAAGTCAATATCGCTCTGAGCCTTCTTACCTTTGCTACACGGCCACGTCATCAATCTCTGCTCTCATTATTTTGTTGCCCAAAGACCATTTGCGCTGCTCTGTCTCCTCGCCCAGCCTCTGCCATGCAAGCATTGCACAGGAGACTCAAAGGTTGCAGGTTTTTCAAAGTACGGCTTCATCTGCACCCGTGTTTGACCCTATCATAGTGTGGAGCCGCTTATCAGGTCGGCAAGGTCTTTTCTCATCCCGAATGGACCTCGCAGGCGGAAAAGAAAAGAGTGGCACCCCATCGCCTGGTCGGTGTAACTTGTGAAACGCTTCAACGATGTCCTTTCGTTTGTCTCGTGGATGGATCCGGGCGCGCTTTGTTTTCGAATTGATACTGGTTAGTACCACCGTTCTCAACAAAATGATCTTGGTAATTTACAGTCATTTGCAGGAACGTAGATGCCCCTGACTCCTGTGGACCAAATGGAACATCCGCTGGATCGCTCCAAACAAAATTTCGAGGGTTGACAATATTTTTGGTCGATCATTTGTTCAAAGATATTCCAAAATTTTGGGCTCGCGTCTATAAGACAACGAGCCCCGGGNCTCGAATTCATATCCTCTTCTGCCTCTATTTTGCACATCAATTTTGAGACGCCCCTTGGTTTCCAGTCCTGCATGTCTACTACTCGGAAACTTTCCAAGGACCCCAACTCGTAAGTCTCTTCACTGTTCTGTCCGCAATCATGCGTTTACGTGCTACCAGTACTCGTGAGGGGGGTAGTCGTCGTATAGATCCCCGTTATCCTTACGAAATGCCGTCCCCCTCAACCGTGGAATCCTGGTCTCAACCTGGTTTCTCGATCGCAACTACTGGCAAACCTGCGCGCATGAAACCCAGCGGTAAAAATCCTCGTAACCCTGTAAAGAAGAAGGTCGCAAACGTGAAGGCCGAACGCCTTGCTGTCCGTGATAACCATGAGTGAGTTTTAGTATCTTTGTATCGCTTCGGGTCCTTATTCTGTGACAGGGCCTCTGCCACTCGTATTGGTGATTCAGCTTCAAGCAAAGTCGCCCTGTCGCCACGAGAAGAAAAGAATACTTGTGTTCAAGACGAAATCATTGAGATCTACTCCGACAGCTCGGATCCGCCAGTTGGGTGCGCACTCCAGTCTTTCATTATCTTGATATCCCTCATTCTTATGCTGATACAGGACTTCCCGTTCCCGACAACGGTCTCATGCCACAAGTAAATCTTTGTGGACAGGAAAAGAACGCAAGCGGACTCGTCGACAAGGGGATATTATCGAGATAAATTCTGATGGCCTGGATGGGACTCCTCCGTGCGTATAAGTGTTGCTCGTTCTCAACTATGTCACTTACTTCACATCCCTCTTGCCAGTCCACGGTCTGTGTTGGATGCTAATCGTAAGATTACTCCAAAGTCGGATACTTCCTCCGAAGATTTAGCGTGAGCCCCTCTGCATATAGAACGTAACAAAATGATTGATTATCACTAGGAACTTGCCCCTTCAACCTGGAGACTCTGTTTATCGTGGGCCCCGAGTCACCAATTCGCGCGTTCACTCGGTTCAGGCACAGCGCAATGTTTCCCCTCCAATCACTCGACAACGTGCTCGCATGTACGTATCATTCATTCATCCGGGCAATAGTGAAGCTTTAATTCAACACTATAGAATTGGACCCAGTGCGCTGCTCTCCCCTGCAGAAATTTCGGCTACCCATACCCGAATTGTCAAGCGCAAGGATCCCAGTGATTTATCGACCCGCCCATCCAAGAAGTCGAAGCGCTGGCTTTCCTTGTTTTCGTACGTCCTTTTCCTGTTTTATATAGATTGACCGCTAACGAACGATGATAGGAAACCGAAGCGACTATCTCCCAGCTCTATCAAACCTTTTAAGCGTATACTCGCGTCTCCACCCGCCCTGTCATCGTCAGATCCTGAAGAACTTCCCGAACCCGGCGTTTTTTTGGCAAACCTGAAACGTTCTCGTGCTCCGAAGTCTACTTTTGTTGACGATGAAGCTCATCATGCATCTGTCAACGAATCGGGTGAGGCGTCATCTAAAGATGGGTATGACACATCCGATTCTTTCATGTGAGTTTCTGTTTATTGTATAATACTGTTTCTGACCTTAAGATTCATAGCGATGACACCGCAGAAGGCGCTGTTGGTCGTACCAATCGTTCTGAATCTGCAGGGGCAGGAAGTGACGCTGATTCGGATCACGACTCCTCTGATGCGCGTTTCCAGGATGACGAAGAATGGGGTGGTATCAATATTTCGGGTGATGAGCAAGAACCAGAAAGGAGCGATGGGGGTGCGCTGTCCGATGGTGTGGCTAGTATTGCCGAAGAAGGTTCTCATGCAAAAGAAGTTGTTGATGAACGAGCGATTGCTCATGAAAAGCAAGGCAACTCGAAGTGAGTCGCTGTGCATGATTTCCGCTATCTCGGCTAACGCGCTTTCGTAGGTTATCAAAACGGGAAATTATCAAGTCGGCGTTACGACAGCGGGATGCAAAACGACACGTTCGCCAGGCCGTTGATAATAGTTCTAAGTTTGGCCTTCCAACACCTTCGACTCCTGTACGCTTCCGAGGTATACCGGGTGATACCTTAACCACACCTACGAAACCACGAGTGGAGAAGGGTAAAGGTCGTGCGCGTACTCCCACCGAAGACGAAGCCTCGGATTATTCGGATACTACTGATGAAAATCTGTGCGTATGCTGTCACCAGCGCCGTGATTAAAATTCTGATTGTTGCCTTAGTCTCTCAGATTACGAACGAAACATGCGGTAAGACGTCTTTCAGATATAACGTTCCATTTTTCTCAAATCCTTGTTTTTTAGGAGAGCTTTGCGCATTAGTCGTGATGAAAACAGTGCTCGCACTCCAGTTAGAAGCTCTTTCACTTCTGGAGCATCATCTTCGAAAGCATCCGTTTCCAAACAGGAATTTATCAAACCGCCATTCGCATCTCCGTCTACACCTCTTCCTGCCGGTCCAACCCAACCATTGCCAAAGGTTCCTGCGTCATCTCAGTCTTCTAATCATCAGCCGACGTCGATCCTTTTCAACGATGCTAGCATTAAGCATCATTGCACAGAGCTTCCGGCGGTGGACGACGTCAACAAGAAGGAACTGCAGGACAATCTCCTTGCCGACGACTACGCAATGTGCCCTCATTTAAGGTATTTGCATAATGATTGCCTAATAAGACTTGAAGCTAATATCTCTGGAACAGAGCTGGCGAGATCATACCTCTCAATGCCAGTCTTCCACAGGGGCATCCGAGTTTCTCCGCTTGGGAAACAGGTCTTGATGGCTTGATCATGGAGTGAGAACTATAACTTTATCGTCCATCTCAGTGCTTACCTCGGATGTTAGAACGGCCTGGAGCGCGGTACGCTTCGTGGACATGCCTGGTGCTCAATATATCAACCCGTGTCGAGCAAGTCCCGTTCGCGTCGATTGCAAGGAAGTGATCCCCGGGAAGAAATTCAACCTCATGCGTAACGGGCGTCCCTTGACGGCTGTCGTTTCTGGTTGGCTGGAGAGTTCGCAACTCACTCACCTCGGAACCGGTCCGGTGAAATCCAAGAACATCCGTGTCAATTTCCACTGTCAAGAGCATGAACGGTATTCCGCCTGGTCGTGCATGGTTTTTGGTCAGCCTTTGGTTCACGCGCACATGTGGTTGGACGCTCTTCAAATCTCAACTCGGAGTGTTCCGAAGGATTCTTCCGTTAAACCTCATGTCGTCGGCCTGTTCAAGAAGCCTGCGGGGGGTTCATCGGAGGGTAACTCCAACGACAACGGCTTGGGCGTGGATGATCATTCACTGCCCTATTCTGCAGATGGTGAGCTTTGACGAATGTTGTGTTTATTACTCTACCTCATTTTATCATATTCAGTGCCCGTCTACGATGCCCGCGACACTGTTCCCATCGACTTTAACGTCGATCTCCCCAACTTGCCTGCGCTTCTCCCGCGCTTCTACGGAGAAATTCCTCGCGGTTCACTCGTCGTCGTTGCGCACACTATGACTCTCTACCTATCTTCTTCAGGGCCTCATGCTGGAAAGTGGACGTTGGGCTGCAATATTCTATGGGTCCTGCTTCTTGGAACGCCCAATGCTGAGGCTGTTATGAGGGGCCAAGGTCAATAGTTCTTTTTCTTTTCAATTCAATGTGCTACATCGTTCGTAATAATTTGTATCGTTTGTAATAGTGGTGCGCCAGTCGTAACCTCCGTAATTAATTAATCTCTTTCATCTCTTTTCTCATGCGGCATGAAGTGGCTGTGTTGTCAAAATTGATAACCTTTTCCATCAAAATTTGAGCGTTTCTTGTTTCCTTCTTTCCGTCTCCCTTGTGGATGTCAACCGAAACATATACGACGGCTCTGATGCCTACAAACAGTCAATCCGCTGATATAGTGGCACATATCGTTCAATCGACTAATTCGGGTGAATATGCCCATGCATGGCTACATTGTCAACGTTCAATCTTGTTTGGTGGTGGGGCACGTTCCCGACGATTTCAAGTGGGTGACTTGTTGCGCTGGACCGACAAAGCCTGGCATAACGAACTATCAAAATTTCGTGAATATGACCTGGTTTCGTATGTTTCTGCTCGCAACGTCGGTCGAGTTTTGGATGATAATCCCGCAGGCATGGCCTGTGTTCTACCCCTGAACAAAATCGTCGGCATGCTTGATGTCCCTGAATTGAAGGATATCTGCCGTCTTCATCATATATCACACACTGCTCTGCACAAGCGACCAAGCCTTTTGAAGGCATTGGTGGATCATAAGTGTCGGGACGAGTGTGGACTGTCATACTGTGTTATCCAACCGTGTCTGACTGTTCCCGATCCTACGATTCCAAACATTGAGGACCCTTCTATTACTCAGTCAGCCAAGAATTTCAGTCTGGATGACCTCCATGACCTGATAGCGGTGACTGATCTGGCCCGTTCCGAGGTTGGATTTAAAGCTGTGTCTTTGCATGTGAATCGGCCAACAGTTCTTCCGGTCAATGGTATCCTAGTAATCGATCCGCCACTTTGTGTCCTCGCTCGCCGTTTCACCATTCCCGGTATTCGGGCTGTCGCGGCTTACCATGGCGAATTAATCTCAAAAAAGCCTCGAGACACATGCGTTCAAATTCTGAGCAATCATAAATGTTTAAAGACTTGCCCTGCCCTTTACTTGGTGGTTCAACCTATCAACGTCACCAAACATCCTCGACAGCCCAGGTCTTTGGTGTACGACGAAAGTAAGGGTCCATTTATGTGGGAAAGTCTGATGAAGATTGAGCGTGAAGTTTACCCACCGGCCCCTACCACTATGCGAGATATTGCTCGGGCCATGGCTGGGTATTGTAATGAATTAAGTCCGATTGCCATAGAAGAAACAGGGTGTGCTGTCTGTGGACAATTAGTAAAGGTTGCAGATTTGAGTCCTATGGTCCTCGACGACAATGAAGTAAATATTTTAACAGAACCTGTGGTTACTCGAGCTGAGCGAGTGACTTCGAAAGATCCATTCAACCCAGTACCAGGGCCAGTTCTCATATCCACCTTAAACCAGTATTGTACCGGTTGCCAAAATTCACTGAGGCAAGGATCTCGTCCAAAAATGGCTTTGTCGAATGCTCTGTGGCTTGGTGAAGTTCCGGATGTACTGAAAGATTTAACTCTTGCAGAACAAACCTTGATTTCGAGAGTCCGATATAACCGTTGCGTGGTTCGTATTTCAAGTGGACATGCTAAAATGATTGCAAATGTTATAGCGTTTGAACATCCTTCTCTCAAAATCTATGAGGCTCTTCCAATGTCTCGCAAGGACCTTGACGAAGTGCTTGCCATTGTCTTCACTGGCATAAAAGAACCTTCGGAGGACGACTTTAAGCGAACGCCTGTGCTTGTTCGTCGCAACAAAGTGAAAAATGCGTTGGAATGGTTGAAATTGAATCACTGTGAGTACAACGATTTGATCATTGACTATGAATCCCTTGAGTCTTATCCCTTGGAAAGTGTACCCGTCGATGTGTTATTCAACAAAACGGACTCAAGCGATGGAAACGTACCTGATGCGGCCAAGAGCCAGTTTGATGAAGACGCGGAGTTGGGCACTGAGAGTGGTCCCTGCCCCTTCACTGTTCATGGGTTGACGGCAGATAGATTCGAGCGCATGACAACAACTGAGAGGAAAGCAGCCGCTCTACAACATGTCAGTAACGGAGGTCCGCTATTGGCTGTTGGACATGACTCTGAGCCTCAGTCTTTGTACAACAATCCTTCTCTATACCCCAAGATGTTTCCCTGGCTATTCCCGTACGGGTACGGGGGGCTTGGCCAAGATTTTCATCGCAACCTAATATCCAAAGAATCGCATTTGCGCTGGCTCCTCATGTATCACGACAAGTGCTTTCAGGAAGACGCAGGTTTCCTGATTGTTGCATTCAATCACCAACTGATTAAGCAGGGCACTTCTGGCAGCTTCATGCTAGTCAAACGAAACAATTTTCTTAAAGTGGCTGAATCCATTCGGTCTATGAATCCTGGAGTACTATCATCGATTGCCAGCCGCTTAAAAAATGGAGGACGTGTTATACCTGAAACCGATCAAGAAAAGAGGTGTTTTGCCCTGCTTGATCAAATTGAGTATGTGGGTGGTCACATTGACGGTTCCGTGGCAAGCAAGAAGTTTCAACGCAACGAGCTGTGGTCATTGATTTCATTTAACAACTCTCCTAATTGGTTCATAACTCTATCGTTTTGCGATAACAAACATCCACTTTGCTTATACTTAGCTGATCATGACATTGAGTTCAAACCTGATATCAAGGGATATTCTGAGCGCCAACATCTCATCACCCGAAATCCGGTTGCTTGCGCTCGATTCTTTCACTATCTTGTTGAGTTATTTATCCGGCACATATGTGGGTGGAAGTGTGATGGTCCAACCAAGGGCATTTTTGGTAAGCCCTCCGCTTACTATGGAACCGTTGAACAACAAGGGCGGATGACGCTCCACCTGCATTTCTTGCTATGGATTGACGGTTCTCCTCCACCTCAGGTTGTCAAGGACCGCCTAATGTCCAACGATTCTGTATTTCAGCAACAACTTATTGCTTATCTTGAAAGTTGTCACGTTGGAGAGTTTTTGACTGGTTCTATGGACGAAGTTGCAAACCGAGTGCCGAGCACAAAGAACTTAAAGGATAAAGGTATTCATACCATTCTTACCAATGATGCCGATGAAAAGAAGATTCCGGAAGGGTATCTGGATCCGACACTTACTCTTCCCGAACCGCCCCCAAGCCAAATTTGTGTTGACGACTGCGGTTGTGGCGATTGTCAAGAGCTTGAACAGTGGTTTGAACGAATGAAATCAACGGTGGACGACTTACTTCTGCGCTCAAACGTGCACAAGTGTTTTGGACGCCGCGATAATTCTGATGCGTCAGAGTCAAACGCAAAGAAGGCAATCCCAAGGCAGCACGCCACAGGTAAAGGCTGCATTAATAAGAATGGTGACTGCACGGCACGATTTCCACGAGAGACCTTTACGGAGTCGGTTGTAGATCGTAAGAATGGCCATATTAGTTTGAAGAAATTGGAGCCTTGGCTCAATAATATCACAGCAGCAATCACGGCTACTTCGCGTTGTAATACAGACACAACATGTCTCTTGTCGGGCACGGCGGTCAAGGCAACTGTTGGCTATGTGTCAGATTATTTGACAAAGGCTTGGTTGAAGACTTACCAGATATTTTCGACCATGTATGACGTTTTCAACCGAAACGCTGACCTCATTGATTCCGACGACAAGCAAGGGAATAACGCCAGGAAAATGGTATTGAAAATTGTCAATTCTCTTAGCTCCAAAATGGAGATTGGCGCTCCAATGGCGGCTCTCTACCTTCTCGGGAATCCTGATCATTACTCGAGCCACACTTTTACGATTTTCTACTGGAAAAATTTCGTCACTTTCGTACGCAATGAATGGTTCGCACATGATGGGCTTTTTGCAGAGCCAAAAACTGCTTCGGATGATATGAGCGATGTGGGGGTTGAGCGAGTGAAAATTGAGCCGCTTGCTGGGGTTGAGACTCGGGATGTGCGTGGAGACGAGAATATCCAAATACGACGAGCAAATGGCTTCTTTGTTGGTAAATCGTCCACGGATGACTACCGCTACAGACCCATTCAGCTCGAAAATGTGTCTCTGTATGAATGGATTCAGTGCTCAATGAAGTTCAAGATTTCCAGTGATAAGCTACCTGACAAGACTCTATGTTTCTTCAATTTTCTGCCTGATCATCCCTTATCTGATACGCATGTTGTTGCTTGTGACCCCAAACGGCAAAAGATGGTCGTTCCGAACTTTTTGGGGGGTTCGCTTCCACGGAAGGACAAGGGTGATCGTGAATATTATTGTTGCACAATGTTAACCTTATTTTGCCCATGGCGGACTGGTTTGGACTTGAAGTTGAAAGATCACAGTTGGGAACACACCTTTAATGAGTTTCGATTTACAGAGCGTCAGTTGGAGCTTATGCGTAACTTTAATCTTAGATATGAGTGCTACGACGCAAAAGATGACTTTTCCGCTTCCTTGAAAAGGTCCGCCAAAGACGCTGCAGGTGAAAACACAGTAGAAGACGATGAATACGGTGAGTTCGGGGAGGCTGAATTGATCGATGGCGAGTGTCAAGAGGAGCAGACTCTACTTGAGGGACCTGCGATGAAAAAATTAGCACAGGCTCGTCTGGAGTCTATGGCCGTCCTCAACTACGCTGGATGGAAAAAAGGCTTTACCATTCACGATGGACTGCGAGATTCTTTGAACCTACCACGCATCTTGTTAGATCTCTCTGTCAACTCAACGACATGGAATCGCTATATCAATGCTGAAAAACAAATTCATTGGAACCGACGTTTCAAGGCCGCAACACTAGCTAAAACCCAGTCAGATCAGACTGGAACCGTTCGAAATGATGCTTATGTGGTACCCGCTGCGTATTTCTCCAAGGACTTCGTACCGGCAAAAATTGAGTGCGCTGGATTAATAAACCACACGATCAATGAATGGAAGCTGAACAACGAGCAAGAAAAGGCCTTCCGAATAATAGTAAACCATTCCACTTGTATTGGAGCTGAGCAGCTTTTAATGCATCTAGGCGGTATGGGTGGTACAGGAAAGAGTCGTGTGATCAAGGCTCTTGACGCATTTTTTAATGCCAAAAACGAAGCTTACCGCTTTGTACTATTGGCGCCCACAGGCACAGCGGCTGCGCTTATAGGCGGCACAACATACCATTCTTTCCTGTCATTTAAGAGAGGAAATTCGGATGGGTCTGGCGATATCGGCGATCTGATTGAACGCCTATCTCTTGTTGGCTATATTTTTCTGGATGAAGTATCGATGGTGAGTTGTTTGCAAATGTGTCAAATCAGTGCGCGCTGTTGCGACGTACTCGGTGTGTACGAAAAACCGTTTGGAGGTCTGAACGTGATTCTCTGTGGAGACTTTGCTCAATTGCCGCCTGTTGGTGGTCTTGCATTGTACAATCGAGAGGTGTCTGTGATTCAATCGCCAAGGCAGACCCCTTGGGAGCAGGAAAACACAATTGGAAAAAGTATATGGTTCCAATTCACTTGCGTCGTTATCCTGAAGCAGAATATGAGACAATTAGGTGACAATGAAAGTGAGAAGGCGTTTCGTACAGCGTTGGAGAATTTGCGTTACCACAATTGTACAAACGAAGATATTGCCCTGATAAGGAGCAGAATTGCATGGCCTGGAAGTGGGCTTTCGATCGATACCGAGCCTTTCAAAAATATTGCCATTATTACAACGGGGAACCAAGAGAAGGATTTCTTCAACGATGCCAATAGCGTTCGGTTTGCGCTCGAACATGGGCAACAGTTGTACCACTTTCATAGTGTGGATACTATTTCAAGTGCAGAACCTACGAGACGGAAAGATAGGGCAAAAGGTCGAGTGTACGCTAACATCAAAAATCTGACCAATGCTCACCGTATGGATCTGTGGAATCAACCTCCTCATACCAGTGATCAAATTCCCGGAACACTAAGATTAAGTTTGGGCATGCCTGTTTTAATTCGCTACAATGTTGCAACAGACCTGTGCATCACGAGGGGCCAAGAAGCGCGAGTTGTAGGTTGGACACGAAAAAGGCATCCCGGGTTCATGGATAGGTACTGTCTCGAGGTGCTGTATGTAGAGTTAATGAACCCTCCTCATAATGTCAAACTCCGAGACTTGCCTGGAAACGTTGTCCCGTTAACACCAATGACAGAACCTGTGCAGGCACGGTTGATGAACGATCACTATGTTCATATCTCCCGTTGTCAAGTTCCAGTGCTTCCGAATTTTGCCATGACGGACTATTCATCGCAAGGTAAGACCAGGGAAAACAATGTTGTAGACTTGGCCAACGCTAAAAAATTCCAGGCTGCTTACACCGCGCTATCCCGAGGTACGACACTCGCTGGCACTTTGCTAATGAGAAACTTCAGTGACTCACTTCTACGAGACACGCTTGATGGCGCTATAAGACAAGAGTACCGGGAACTGAACTATCTCGACGCAATTACCGACTTACAATACAATGGGCTTCTACCCCCTGGAATTATTCAAGCGACTAGGTGGGCCACAATTTCCAGGTACAAGCAATGGAAGACTACGAATGAAGAGGACAATTGGCATCCTCAGCTTCGAAAACCATCTGCTCTCGATAAGGAATGGACATTGCCAGTAAATGAGTCTGTAATACCGGTTAACGATGCCCTTAAACGCAAGAGGGAAGATGATAGAAACAGAGATACACAATCAAAAAAAAGGCGAACGACGCATGACAAACAAATAAGAACGATCGCACCTGCATGGTTGAGCCCGATTGGTCCAACATGGGACGGGAATGACTACAGTTGTGCGTTTGACGCTTGGTTGTTCCTGCTTCATTGGTTATGGATTGAGGATACCGATCTCTGGTCCGTTTGTCTGCGTTCGTATGGTGAATTGTTATCGGACTTGGTTGATAGATTTGGAAAAATGGAAAGACTGGATCCCGAGAATGAAATGATAGCGGTTAGAAACGGATGGAGAGCCACGCTGCGAGCATTGCATCCAGGAGAGTACGGCACACGAGGCGTAGAAATTATTATGCTGACTGAAGTAATCCTTGGAGATGTCGGTTACCGTGGATCTGCAACAATTAGATGCGAAGAATGCGACGCGCTAGAACAACGCAGTGACCTTCCCATAGATCCTATTACGCGCTTTACAACTGTCCACCATGCACTATCGATCCAGAGCTTCGTAGACGAGAGGCATGCAATGGTGAAATCATGCACTGTGTGTGGCGGCGACATGAGGCTAGTGCAAGAATACCAGGAGTTGGTGTGCTTTGAGGTGATCGATCAACATGAACTGCACCTAAATTTGCGAGTGGACATGGGCCGAAATGGGCTATATAAGCTTCTCGGGGTGATATATCATGGAAATTTCCATTTTATCGGTCGCATTGTAACGAACGACGGGAAAGTTTACGCACATGATGGTATGGACGGCTCGTACAGTGTCTTTCAGGGAAAGTTCGGAGACAATCACCATCCGGGTCCAAGTATGAACATCTGCAACGGCAAACGGGCATCCCTGGCTCTTTACGTTAGAGATGAAGGAGGAATTCAGGCGAATTTTGTCAACGACATTGAAATGGATGACTGACATGTTTGAGTAGCGATGCGGTGAGGCGTTTCATAGGTGTCCTGATGTACCTGTTTGTATTAAAGCTACCATTCGTGAGCCAGTAATACTGCGTATTTGCGTTCAAGCGTACCAATGTGACCTCTGAGCTATCAATGTTTTCCTTTCCCAAATGCACGGCAAATAGCAACGAGTTGAAAACTTCCGCTGAATTCCGTCTCTGGGTGAAAGGTATCCGTCCGTGAACATGCATGTCATCCACCTTTTAGAATAGTGTTGCTGGAGGATCGATGATCTACGAATCCATCCAACCTAGGTTGAAATTGAGAGAAATGTTGAAAGAGTGTGGGTCAGTGTTTGCGTTGGTGCCTGTGGGCTGGCGGAGTTTAAATTCTCCCGGTTCGTTTCCGGCTGTTCAGCTTCTACGTCCTAGCCCTGTGTTGTTCCTGCGCCTCAAACCTCTGAATTAACCTCTGCCGCAAAGGGGAGTAGACAATTACACTACAAAGGATAACTTATACTCGAATATTTAGAGAAGTAACAATTGCATCGATACAGTTAAGTGTTACACCCTACTCTTCGTCGTCCGTGAGCGGCTCCCATAAGCGCTCTGCTGGAAACTCTCGAATTGCCGCTTGACATATTCCGATGACAGACCGCGCATTACGAATAGCATGTCGCGGTGGTTAAACTCAGGTGCGCAACTTGCTGTTAAGGTGGGTTACTAGGAAAAGAAATTGAGAGTGCTGGAGCGGACTGCACATGACTATGCTTGACTTACTCACCTGAAACATGAAGTCTTACGGTTATGAACGGTGTCATAAACTGGCTCTCCTTTCACCAGCTTTTCACCTTAACCACTATGGAACGCTCTCTCAATGACCGCTTACATCACTTCGAGTTTTGCCAGGAAGAAGGAGTAGATCTCGTCTTGTGGGTGAATGAGATGGCTTGTCGCATCCCGTGGTACGTGACTTACTGGTTACTTCAACAGGTCTCACCGAGGTGTGCAGGCCGTGTTACGAACGAGGTGACCGTGTGCACCCATGGGATATCCCTCAATGGTTGTCAGACCGAAATCTGGTCTGGACTTGTCTATGCCCAGACACCAACACCCATGGACACGCTATCGCTCGATTTCGAATATTCGAAGATGGCACAACGATAGCGTGTTGCGGCAGGGATGTTTCTCCGTGTGTCTTCAATTGTAGGTTATTATGATGCCGCCTTGAACGTCTCTAACTACTCTTGCAGTAAATTTAAACAATGTTTATTCATTCACCCATCTCGACGACTCGTTCCCATTCATGATCATCGGGCAATCTCTCACAGAGTACGCATCAGGCCTCGTTGAAGGTGCCCATTTTATTCTCAACGAGTCGTCCCGCATCCCAAGGCTTGAGGGAATCTTCTATGGTTGGTGTGGAAACTTTGAGTCCATAAATCATAACCCTGTACTTAGGCATCATCCTCCTTCCAATTCCTAGGCGCCTTACTGTTCTTGTTGTTAGTATATAACTCTGTATTTACATAGGTTTAATGGTCGCTTGACTTGTTCAGCAGTGTTCCGGACTAAAACCTTGGTACCGACGTCAGAGAGGTTGCCATGAGGGGCGTCAATCTAAGAATATCAGTCCGGTGCTGAGCAACATGAGCGCGGTGTCACACAGTGAGCTGGATAACCCTTGATTTATAGTACGACCCCTATCGATAGATGCTTCAGGGGTACTGGCCTAATTCTCGACCTCTCTTCCACATGGATTACATGGTTCCTAGAAATCGATCGATCCACACTTCATGAAGTCCAACGATCACCGATCATCGTGGAGACCCAGACTTTGACTCTTTCTTCAGTGTGGAGCGACCCCTGATCATAGTGAGCTCCACCGTCGGGGGAAGACAGGGATTTAATGATAGAGCAGTGCATAATGGGGTGTCTTTGACCAGCAGAGGTTGACCGTCTCCTCTCCACCTTGAACACGAGCATGGTCGAGGGACGCGCCAACCAGATAGGACGTGTTGTTGCGAGAGCGAGCGCCTAAAGGGACGCCCGCGCGTCCTCGGACGGCAACATCCGGGCCATCGAATTGTACAAAAGGCCACCATTTGATTCTACACTATTAGCCATCTGTTCTGACTCACGTCGCCCCCAGCACCCGGACGAAGTGAATGACAAAAAGACCGTCCCCCCCGCCCTCTACATTACAGATCTCCACTATGGTTAATTTCCATTACAGGATGACCCACAGGCGCCTCGTTTGGTATGGGCACAGCAGGTGCGCCTATGACAGGGGGGCCAGGTTCGGCTGAGTCGTGCTCTCGATCTCCCTCTCGCATTCCGTCCTCATTAAGTCCAACGATTCCCTCGGGATCAACCCCAGGGCCCAAGACCCTGTCTGAACTACTGCTCTAAGTCGATGGATTCACGAAGAAGAGGTGGAGACTTACGTGGCGTTGATCAATCTAAGTAAATTGATAAAGCGGCGGTTTCCTCGGCTACTTCGAGCGAGATTGTCATCTCCCTGTCTCCCGGCTCAATCGATCACAGTGACCAAATGAATAAACCACTGACCTGGATATAGCTGAATGTATCATCTAAAACGGTGACCTCGTCAATGATTACGGTGACAGTTGTCACACCATCACCGTCTGGCAGCTCCTCAAGGGGAGGAGGTTCTCCCTCAGAGGAATCGTCGCTATCGCGACCGTGTTCTTCTTCTTCGGGGAATGACATTGAGAGATAAGTTGGAGCTGTGCATGAAAGGAGGTCTTCGGCCGGCTGCGGTTGACCGTTTGGTGAGCCGGCAACCTCCTCCCTGCCTTGAACACGGGCATTGTCAAGCGACAAACCCACGGGATACGACGCATTATTGCGAGAGAAACGGTTGCCTTCCATAACCTGCAGGTACCTGATTGACAAGGATGGTGGGCGAGAATGAGAGATAAAGGTGGCAAAACAGCCTCTGTCGTTCTTTTGTCTTGACACCATACGGCCTCCCTGATCGGACCCATATGCTTGGATATCCTAGACACAAAGAACCGAAACCCCTATTTTCACACTTCTCCCTTGCCTGCGCCCAGGAAAATATGTCAACACAAGTGTAGAAAGTGGATGCTGGATTCAACGAAAAAAGAATGCTCTAATTAAACAAATAGATAGTAAGCCCAGCTCAGTCTGGGCCGAGAAGGCGTCTCAGCTTTAGGCGGCGGATAGCTTGTCCTTTTGGGCTGAGGAATTCGGCGCCTTTCTCTCTCTTAGCCACCTCCAAAAATCGGCGTTATCAAACGCCTGAGTCTCCTGCGTCCCGGGCCTGCATACGCCGCATTATTATAACATGAGACGAAGGTCGAAAGCACTCGTTTGCCAACGTACCACGCTAGGCGACGTACTTGGTAGGACGTAGCGCAAGGTTTCGATTGATGGGTGGCAGATGCCGTGGCATAATCCTGGTCTGCTCTATCATAGCGAAAGAATGTAAGCTTTGGGACGTTTGTACGTATGGATATCAGGACGTACAGAGACGGTTGAGACAATGCCCACGAGAGCCGTTGTGGTTCGTCGGCGTTCGTCGAAAGTCCATGCTGTGACTCGGCTTTGGTCGACATGGCGCGAACCCGACAAGCTGAATGATAGGGGGAAGTAGGGGATCCAAATGCTGTTTGGAAATAGTGGTTGGGGGCGGGAAAAACACTTCGGATGGAATATTTAACCACCTTGCCCAACTGAGACCAGTGGAGTAGGCACAACTATGTCGAGCACGTCATTTTGTGGCGGAACACAACCGTGCGGGTGACCACGGCAAATGTTAAGTAAACATCGGCTGTGCACGAAAGCTTGGAAGGTTGGGCCATATAGGAGCTCGTATTGTTTAGGAGGTCCTGAGGCAATACAGTACGGTCAAAACAAAATACAGAAGTGTGCCAGCCATCGGTGGAACGGGGATAGATATCCTCCATTCAGATCTTACCAGATCTGATATTTATTAAATAAGGACCGGTTTCTCTGCGGATGTGCTGCGAGCATTCTGCCATTCAAACAGCTCTCTTCCTCATGCTTGCCAACGTACAAGGTAATGTGGTTGCTACAGTGAACACTCGGCCCTCAAACAACTTTCTGAATGTCATGTAGTGGCGAGCTGGTCATCCAGCCCAGTCGAAATTCATCGACGCATCATTGGGCACATCGGTATAGCGGCCCTAACCAGACTCGCCCTGGCCTCTCGTTATCACTACTCTTTGGTGAAAACAGAGGTTTACGGTCGACTCACGTCCGTGATGTCCGAATGGTGTCTTCCCAAAGAAACCTTCGACGTCATGAGAGACCAAAACGTGGTCATATCAGGCTCGGTCGCACTCAACGTCGTAGAGCCTGGCTGCGTGGTTCCCAGAGATCTGGATCTATATGTCCCACTGGGCGGGGTAGTGGATTTCGACAAATTCTTGACCGACCTCACGGATTATGTGCAGGTGACGAAGGAGGACTACACCGACTTGGGTGCTCTGACGGACAATTACGTTGCTGGACATGCTTGGGTCCAGGATACAGGTACTTATGTTTTTCAACAACCGCTCTGTCGCTGACGCAGTACTACAAATCAGGGATGAGGACTGTCGTTTTCTATCGCCACAAGACCTCTGGGACTGTTCTCAATGTCATTGAATCATCACATCCTGTCCCGACAACCACCATATTCAAGTTCCACTCCACCTTCGTGATGAACTATATCTCGTGGAATGGGGTCATCTGTGCTTACCCCAAGATGACTGCGGACCGCGTGGGTTTGCTGAACACGAAGGACCGCGAGCTCACTCCCAGAATGAAACGCTGCATGATCAAGTATGCTTTACGTGGTTTCGAAACCCTCAATCGTGCGTTTGACTGGAAGGGAGAACCTCACCACTGTGCAACGTTTGGTTATTGTGGCAGCAGTCGTCGTTCGGTTGGCGACCGTTATACCCTTCGATTCTCTTTCAGTCCCTTAATTGGGGCCGAGCCCGACGTTATCGACCCGGAATTGCAGTGGAGGCTTGCGTGTAGGTTTTCGTGCGGCCTCGAAATGGAGTACCAGCCCGTGCCTAACGTGGTATTGCCTGGCACCAGGCCCTCTGAAGTGAGTGTGGCTCAACCGGGGGCGTAGGATCACTTGTAAAGCAAATTATGTAGTTACATGGCGTGGTTGAAAAGTCTAACATGAAATACATCTCTGTCCCTTCTGGCACCGGTTATCATCGAAGGAGCCAAACCATCCCTCTATGATACCGTTCTCCCGGTCAATGCGGAACCACTCCAACATGGCATTGATATGGCCATCGTAAGACTGATCTTGCTCAAACGCGTCGAATTCAAATGAGATTTCGGATCGCATATGTATCTGGTTGAGGTTCACTAAATTCAAATAAGTAAGAGCTAATATCAATATACATGAGTACTCACAATAAAATCCGCAGGGGTTAATCCGGTTGCTGCAGTAGACGCGAACCTCATCGTGATCATAGTGGACAAACTCGGCGATTGGATGCCCAAGAGGGTCGGACGAGGAGCAGAAACACGTCCATAATAGCTTCCGGGATCGGAGAAAATTCAGGATGTCAGACGGCGAAATTCTTGCGCAAACCCCGTCTGGTCCGTTGGTCAACTCGGGCCTGCTAATCATGAACAAAACGCCAAGGGTGTAACGCGGATGGAACTCACCAGGGGACGTGAAAAACCTCTTGACGCACAGGGTCAAGCAACATGAGGTCAGGCGACCTACGTTGAAGGCACACCCAGTCCTTTATCTGCTGCTGCTGAACGGCATCCATGATGATAGATGGTAAGAGACTAGCGTTGATCCACGCGCCAACTACTACTTATACAAGGGGTCGGTGAGACACCCGAAGATATCCATGACGACGACATTGTTAAAAGGGACTACATTGCTCCAAATTGAAAATTTCCGGTTGGCCAATGATCCTAAATGAGACAGGTGCAAGCTATGACGCGCACCGGCTGGAGACAGTGCAAAATTTCAAGCGCCCATTTCGATGACGGACCAGGCTGCGTACGAGCCATCAACTGAAGCGATAATGGATCTCGGCTTGTTTGAAAGGAAGCCTCATTCAACCATCATACCTGAAAATGAAGGGTGTCCACAGCTTTACAACTTCGATTTGCGTACCATTGGAAGTTAAGTAAGAACCTCTGATTTACACACGAAGGGCTGGCCAACCAAAAACCTCTGGTTGAACTTCTTCTACATTAAACTCCCCACACCATCCGTGGTAACGGGCTTCAGGACGTCGTTCTCCATAGACAACAACAGGACAATATTCGGCACACTCAGCAATCGCCCTCTCATAATCCAGAGCGTTCTGCCCGACTCGAAGATGAGCGTATGCCTCTGTTAGGCCGGTCTCTTCACGAATCCGAGTTAAATTGACTGAATGGCATTGTGTAAGAAAATGATCATTCAATGGGACTGAGGTACTGACGCTCATACCCACAGGGCCGCTCTTGTTGGCAGTGAACTATGACTGTTCCCTTCGGAAGCGACGTGAACGCGGCAAGGGCATAATTTCCGGGATCATTGAGGCGTCGACAAAAACAATACCAGGTCAGGCGCCGCGACCGTAGCCACACCAGCATTCGAGATGCAAGTATTTTGTGGCCTGCATGATCCAAAGGCCTAACAAAGAGTTGCAAGACCAGGCGAAGAACGATGCCTTGAAAAACTCACCATGAAACCCGATTGATAGTCTCCCCTTCGTTTGAAATAAGTAATAAATCAGGCCCTTCACGTTGCATTTCACACCACGTTTGTTGACGTTTGACGAGATCCATTTCTTTGGTAACGGAAGAAAGCGTTGGAGAGAACGAAGGTGTCAACAGGGGAACCGACTGGTGAGACGTGCTACCTGACCGCCGGATCTGAGTCAGGCACGGTCCGGTGCCTTTGCTAAAATGTTGCCATGCGCGGGATTTGAACCAAAACATGTCGAGGGGTGATGCCCGTTGGGCATTCTTTGTACAACTTCTTTTAGCTGATTTGGACCACGCATGTCGGTGACTTGGTGCTCACTTTATCCTTCATAAATCACGAATACCAAACGCCAGGACTGCTAACCTAATCAACGGAACTGAGTTGAGCATGGTTTGCGCCCTTCGCTAATATGTTTCCATGCGCATGGTTTGAACCAAAACTTGTTCAAGTCTCGGGTTCATGTAGTGTTGACAACCAAATGATATCACTTCACGTTGCTTCACTTGAGTCTGATGGGGCTGGTGGGAGGTTTTGTGGTATGCCGATGGGGTCCAACACCGGTTGGCGCCAACGCTTTGCCTCAGCAAAAGCGCTATTTCTCGCGGGTATGAATTTTGTTTCCCAGAGTGCCTGGTTTTGATTCAACATCAGATTGACTGCTCCTGCTGCCAACATGTACTACTTCAATGCTCGTCTTAATCGAAAGTTTACCTGTTCCCTGATCCTACTTTGTAAGAATTTTGATGAAGTGGAATGATGGGTCCGCTTCAGTTCACATGAGTTCACTCCATGGAGTCCTTCATATGTCCTTGGGATGAGCCGCGCGTAGCGACGGCCCTCTTACCACAAGTGATAGAGCGGCGTGAAGCGTCATTCCCTGAATATTTGAAGCTGCAACACCTGTAAAGGCTGCAATACGCAGCTCATGGCTTCGATTGATCAAGTGAAAGAACATTTTAATGGATCTAATTACCGTCGATTTACCTGTGCCACCAGCACCAGCAATGCACAGTTTGAGCTGCTCGTGATCTTCACTTTGCGTGATCTTGTTAGTGACCGTCATATACGCGTTACGCTGTTGCTCATTGAGGTTTTCTTTTTTCGCAATTTCGACTTGAATGTCAGTTAGTGACGGTACGGTTGGAAATTCTGTTGACAAGTAGTTGATTGAGGAGGATGGGGCGTCATTCAACGAAGTTACGACAGAGTCATGATCTCCGGTTCTTATGGAATTAACATTGGTGCTAGAATTATTATGAGATTCCTCAGGTTCACCACATGCAACATGTTGCTTCCATGCTTGATGACGCTCCTCATACTCATGCCTCCATACATCTTCATAATCAGTAATCATTCCACCAATCAATTCCGGTGAACATTCCTTTCCATTTGCCTGAGCTATACCTTGATCTGATGGAAACACATGGAAGCGACGCAGAATCTCAACACAGTCCACTTGGTCAATAGTTTGTCGTTCTTTGAAGTTTGTTTGGCCTCCAGTTATACGTGCCAAATGGTCAAGAAGAATATCAGTAGTCGCTTCACTAACGATACCATGTTCGCTATCATCCGTCAAAACATCAAGCCCAGTTCCTTCAAACACCAAGCTATCATCACGACGCGTTTGGTTTTCATGACGGTGGGCATGGAAGTCATCTCTACTGTCCTTACACTCATGAAGCAGTTGCATATTAGTCATAATTTTGAGGTGTTGTAAGTCGCATTGAGATTTAAACATGTTGAAGGCATGTACCCAAGTCTCACTGGCACTTTTAAGTTCATATGGTTCTGACCATGGTTTGAACAAGATCAACATTAACTTAGCATAGTCATTTGCTTTTTCTGGCTTGTCACGACGCGGTATTGATGGCCCAATTGGTACAGGCAGATAATGTTGCCCATCGGTCAACTTTACAATTTGATGAGATGTGTGGTTTGGGTGCTCCACACCAAAGGAGAATCTGGGTCGACCACGCCTGCACTCTACTTCCGCTGAGATCTCCACTTCACCATCGGATTCTTCGGAAACATCACCATCCTCGGCATTCAAGTCTAACACACTACCTGTAGATGCAACCATAGATTGCGGACGACGGCGGCAAACCTTTATCTTATCATAGCAAGCTACAAAGTCCCATAGGTTGATGTGCGATAGAGCTGTGTTACGGAGTAAATAATCTTCCAATTGCGAAGTAGCATGAATCACTGTGCCCTCACTTGTTACTGAAATACTGATATGGTCTTCTGCATCCCATGACGGTGCATTCATATTGTTCATGGAGTATCCATCTGAGTCAGAGTTATCGGGCAATGTCTGCTCAGCCAGAGGCTCTGATTCAGATGAGATGTTCGTGTCAATAGTGAGTGATTCATTAAACTGGGAATCTACATATCTTATAACACTTGGCCAGAAGAGTGATTTGAAATTGTGACTTTTGTAGTGATCACCCCACTCCATTAAGTACGACATAACCTGTTGAGCAGACAATTCTTGGTTTCCAACCATTGCAAATGCAGTTTTCTGCAACAATGACTTTCCTTTCGTGCACGCGTCGGTGCATGAGATGTCGTCCAATTTACTCAATGCAGTCTCCAGTGCAGCATAGCCTACGTGTGCTTTTAACTGAGTTTTGGTTATATAGTCGGTGATATAATACAAAATAGCTTTTGCAGATGTACCAGATCCAATGAATTTGATATCGATATTGCACCGCAAAGCTTCCGTCATTGAATCGTTAAAATTATTAACCAAACCGTCAAGGCATCGCAGGCATAACTCACCCGAATCACCATCAAATGTTGTGTCTTCCCGGTACAGATTAGCATCCAACTTGAATCGGCAGTCCTTTGAGAATCCAGGCCCTTTCCAATACTTGTAGCAGGTAGCGGTATGAATATGACGCTGAGCATTGGAACTCACATTATGAAGGTCCTTGCGCCGCAGGGGATGTTCAACACCGTAGACGGATGGGTCAAATCCGCGTACTGAGCAAGGATTATGCGTTGACGAGGGGATATCAATATTTGGCAAAGGGTCATCGGGTATAGATGTAGTGATACAGTCATTTAAATAATCAATTAGTCGCTGTCGAAAGTGATAATCAGCTACAACACGCTCTTTAAGTTCGTTTGGGTTGAGGCTGTCCTTTATCCACACCAGCATATGACAATGGAGAGAGCCCCGACCTTGAGCCTCGACAACTCCATAGTAACCATCACATACACCTAACACACCAGGTTCCTGTACATCACACGACGTATCAAAGTTCAGCAAAGTTGACAGAAAAGAAGAGAGATATAGGTCGAAAAACTTAGCGCCGACATAAGGATTGCGTGCAATCAAAGATGCTTGATGGAAATAAACTGGAACATCATTGGACGCCATGTTATCAATGTCAAAAGACTCACCAGCCAATATTTTCACGACAGGCGAGTAGACGTCCGCTGGATTCACCGTAATGTAGAAACTCGGTAAACCCTTAGACATCATCATAGCACGAATCTCAGTGCGCATACGTTGCTTTGAGGCAGCGGATCCAGGAACGTGAGCGGTAACCACATTGATCTCCTGTAATATACGAGCAATTTTGCATTCTGTTGCATTAGAAGGAACAAAGTATTCACCGTTGATGATGCGTTCTGTCACAGTGTGAACGTCCTCTGCTGTGATTTCGGCGAAGGTTTGCGCAAACTGTGCGAAATGTTTCCGTTTGACTTGATAGTGCGCATGCAAAAGGATCTCACGGCGTTGTAAGATGTTGAATACTGTAAAGAGAAAGGAGTAGTGTTCTTGGAATCGACGGTCACTCAGAGAAAATAAATGCTTAACCTGACGCTTCATGGCAACAAGTCGTGATCGTCGTTTGTTCTCAAATCCTCCTAAGCCATAAGGAAACAAAGTAGGGTAAGTTAACGGTATGAGATCAGGATTATTGAATTCATTGCATGGCTCGGGCCCATGGTGAACTTGGATGAACGAACCACCCCTATCCTTCATATGCTTTGTAGCAAGGGCGCGCAATTCGTGAGCCGTGAGACTTGCAGATGCATCGGAAATGACCGTTTTGTCAAATATCGTGTCAGATTCACTGTTAGACTCGGCTGAAGAACTGTTGATATCATACCTGGAAGTAGCAGCTTCTACACCAGTTAACGACGAATGTTGATGGATTTCTACGGGCAAGATGGATTCTTCTGGTAAAGCATTCAGAACATCCTCATTAATTTGTACGTCGGCATACAACGGGTTGTGTTGTTGTAGCCATAGCAAAGCTTGACGGACCCGATGAGGTCGCACTGTTAAGGGTTTGGCATGAGATTGTAGCCATTGACGAGAGGGCGTAAATGAACCTACAAATACGACACATATCGGTTTCGTCAATTCATCAATTGTCGGAGGTAAAAGTTTTGAAATAGAACTTGGGTCCTGTGGGTAGATAACAAGATTACCGCGAACACCACGTTGTGTAGAAGGAAGTGCGGCCGAATTTTCATTGCTACGAAGTTGTACGATCCAGCATTTTGATCGACATTGGGCAATCATAGCTTCTTCAACGACACTTAAGCCCTGCAATTCAAATGGAACAGAACCAATGTAGTTGTGATTGGCAATAGCTAGCGGGGGGGTTTTACATTTGATGATAGATTGATGGCATGTTTTACAGAGTCGAAGGCAATGTCGACCGTTGTGATCAGTGAAAACACCCTGAGAATCGAGGAGAACGTTAGGTTGAGATAAAAAAGGGGTAGTATCACGGAAATCTGCTAACCCTGACACGTTGTATGTGGAATCGACGGCTTGCGAGTTGGACTTGTTGGCACGAACATCAGGGCGTTCTAAACAGGAAAAGTTAACGTCGGAAGCGTACATGACGCATGCGGTCGAAAGCAACACAGACTCACCACAAGCGGCACAGGTACGAGTGTCCAGTTGATCCGTGGATGTCCTCTCACGAAAACGGCGAATGCATTCATCTTTAATGCTACTGGGTACAACATTGGGCCATATGAATTCAGAATTCTGATTGTCGGGCTCCGGATTACCAAGGGACGAGTTTCTACGAAGTAAATCATCACGAAATTGCAATATATGATCCTGGAGCAGGGTTTGGATACGCTTAACAGAGAAAGAGGGATCAACTAACAAACCTCGAAGACGACAAACCGTCATCAAGTCTTCTTTTTTGACGGAAGTCTTCAAGGTGATGAGCAGGCGCAGAAGGTATAGGCGATCATCAATGTCTGTTGTCGGATTTGTGGGTTCGGGCATGCCGCACAACAAGCGTGATCTATTTTGTGATTGAATGAATGATAGAAAATGTAGACAACCAGAAGGCGGTGTGGAAGAACGTGTAAAAGAGATGCACTCACATGAAAGAAAATGCTGTATGAGCGCAGACCGTAAACTGGAAACTGTCGCAGTAACACGGTCAACTTTCAAGTCATGCAGACGTGCGATGTTAAATAAGAAAGAACAGGAATGGCGATGAAAATTTGGAAGGAACTGCGACGGGTGAGAGTTATCAGCAGTGGTAGCAGGATGTGAAAATGATTCTATGGAGATCTGTTGCTGGAAAGCACGCAGTAGACGGCGCCTATAGTAAGTTGTACCGGCCGATACGGGTAGCTCAAGATCTGATGCAAGGGTATGCAAATCATCAGTCGTTAGCTGCTCGGATGTCGCGTTGGCACATAACATAAAGAGAGTTTGAGACATGTCCGACGAGGTAGTAAACCCTGATGCAAATAGACGACAAGCGTCCAGGGGATGACCAAAAGAACACTCTATGGAGCATGAGCCCGAAAATAAATGCCTAATCAAAAGGCTGCGACAACTCGCAACGGTCGGTGCGACACCACGGTAGTCAAGACCATGGAAATCGAGCATAGTACGCAGGGATTCCAACGATGCGCCAAACGGAGAAGCCATCAATCCAGAAGTGCGCTTTGAAAATAAAAGCGTAGCGCAAGATTCAAAACCAGAAACGGTCTTTGGAGTGGGAGAGGAATCAAATTGAATTTCATAGTTATCATCACAGTTTGGACTATCCGAAGTCCGTCGACCATCCGAGGTCGATGGTTGATTAGAAGAGGCTGGATCCTGGCGCAAGTCTGGCCGATGATAGGTTGACCAGGAATGTGATGCATCGACGGCAGGTTCGCGACACTGGTCGGTGCAGAAATGGCCTAACGGAAATGAGACGATTGAATAAAAAATTGCGATGGGGGTGCATACCACTGTCAGGGATAGTAGGACAGGGGAGCTGATAACCGGCATGGTGAAATTGCTCAATGCAGTCGGTACCCAGCACGATGTCCCAGTTAGCAAGACAACCACCGTGAAAGTGGATGGGGGTGGAAAAGCATCCGGTGCCAGACAATAGAGAGACGAGTACAAAACGAGAGGCGAAATGTAGAGCGGACGAAGAATATGGGGATGAAGGGCAAATGGCAATGCGGAGGTGAGATCGGTTGTCAACAAGCAATTGCATAGCGTACGATGGTGATGATGAAGTGTAAAGGGGAAAACGATAGCTGTACGTGGCGCACAGGGTCTCAAGCAGGCAGTAACGAGAAGCTCGTGCAAACAAAAGACAACAGTGAAAGCGGTCGACTGCAGGCCTAGAACGTCCGGGCCGTAAAACGGCTCCATCGCCAGAGACATTTTTTATGATCGAGCGTTTGCGGGGAGGCTCCTACAAGACCCGCTTCTTATGGTAGCGGGAACCTGCGGAGTTCCAATGGCGTGCCTACATTAGCTTCTGCAGATCTACGTCAAACAAAGGACTGGTTTGGGACGCAATTATGCATACATGATCGTTGAAGGGAGTGGGGCAGGCAGAAATTTTGATCTTGAGTGGTGCATTCTTGGACCGACGCAACCTTGGCTCCGTGCCTTCGGGGTTGACGGACGGGAGGTTCGACCGAAGTGCCGGAAAATCTTAGGCCACAGCCCTCCAACGCCTGCAGAATTGTGAGATCCGAGCCCGAGACCGCCTGTGTCTGCATTGCCTTTCTCGGAGCAATGGAGATGTTGGATAGAACTTCGACCGGGAGTACGCTTGTGTCTGTGACCATATTCTGGTGGGACTTCAAAGCTCTCTCAGCAATACGCTGGTCACCTGGGGGCGGATCACTCGAGTATTGTGCTGTTTCGTCTAGTCCATCAATGCACGGCTCGAGGCGAATACGTTGGAGGGTAAAATGCCTCTCTGAACCATTTCGGTTGTGGTTACACGAACTTCGGGATCTTCGGGCGGGGTTCGAGATACCTTGGATGCGGGTAAGGAGGAAGATGCAGTTCTAGCTCCGATCATTCAGCTTGTAGTGGCTGCCACAGACTCTGCCGTTGTCAATAAATCCATTTTTACCGCTACGTTATTGATCGGTGGCTAAAATCGGAATCGAAGTCGACTATTTCGACGAGGGAATGTAACTTCGGAAAGGCGATTGATTCCAGAAAGAGAAGAGCACATGGGAACACAACAAAAAGCAGGAGAGACACTCTACACATCTCCGAATATACATAGTTAAAATTCACCAAGCCGTTGGATGAGTACCCCCAAACCACTATCCCAATGGTCGACATCAGTGTAAGGAATCTATGAGCTTATTGATTGGGTTGAAAACGAGGAGAACTGTAAGAGTGCGGGAGATTAAATCTGTTGTAAGTCATTGATACACCACATCCGACGGAATCTCTGGAATCGACCAGCCAGACCGGAGCCTCGTCCAGAACGACGGACAATAGTAGGTGACTCCTAAGTTCAATCTTTCTTCGAGCGTCTCTGCAAAGTCATGAGATACGGTGGGCGAATCGTGAGTCCGGAGGGTCAGGTGCTTGAGAGGCGTCCGAGGACGGTGTCTTGGGAAAGGGCGACGCGAGAGGCATTCATGATGTAGAATTGATTGGACGGGAAGTGTCCAAACCCTCGAGATAGTATACCTTGCAGCCGATTTTCAATGATTGAAGGCGAGGTAATACCGTCTAGTAGGCTTCTGAATCGCATGTCAACGGTTCGAAAAGTGTAGCGTTGGGGTTGAGGTAGTGTCACGTTGAGTCATCGGAAATAGACATGTGTACGATCAATGTACGATGATGGCAGAACGACCATAAGCCATGTTAAAGCTCGACCATCACCGCATCGGTACGATTCTGCAATGCCTGTATGGGCCTCGGACTCGTCTATATATATTGCACGTATTTGATTCCGAATGATTTGACTCGAACTACTAGACACACTAAAAACACGCTCACAGAACGTGTGGGCCAGATGGCCCATCACGCGCACGCGTCACGATCAACCTTGGAAACTTACACACACACACACACACCGTATTCACTATCAAGGTTTGCCACAGTAGCCAGGCGAAGTGAAAGCAAAGGATGGCTCGTCTACCGGCTCTACGGATTTCCAAGTCGCTTCTTCCGGATCCGATTGTAACAACTTTGTTTGTTTTCTCAAAGTATGTCCCTCAATATCTTCAGAGAGGGTAAGGGTGCTCAGCGCATTTCTCGTTGAATCTATCGAACGGATGGTGCAGTACTAGTCGTACTCTGAGTGGAAATAGTGGAAACGCCTATAGGAGCACTAGGGTTTTGCGAGTCGAAGGTTATAGTTTCACCTCTGACCCCAGCTGCAACCTTGCGCAGATGGAGAATCATCCGAGTCGCAAGAATGCTGTGGATCGCCCGTTGAACCCTGGTTAAGTAAGATGCAAAGTAAGTAAGAATGTCTCAGAGACAGCAAAAAGACTGCCGAGTGATTTCTTACACTGATAACAGGGAAATATAAGGTATCTGGAAGGAGCACTGCGTGAGCTGGCTTAACTCGATCGGGGGTGAACCGAGCTCACCGGTGCCAGTATATTGACTAGGATGTTGGCCAACGAAGCGACTGAACGTTATCATGATCAGTGGTTGTTAGCTTAGCATAAGGTTATACTGGGAGGAGAAACGTACTCGTCAACGCGACAAAATAGAACGCCCCATCGCGATAAAGCACATAAAACAATGGGCCTTGCATGGATCTGAACTTCTTGTATCCAAACCACAGTGTTATTGCCATGACGACTTTTACAAGTTCAGCTCTCCATGCCGCCCATATGAAAAGTCAACTTACCGAACTCATTGAAGAGAATCATACCGAATGCCGCGGAAGAGAGAGTTGGCCTCAGGAGTTCGAGCGACCAGCATGCGGGAAACGGCGCTATATCGAGCGCAATGACTAAGATACGGACAAAGTTAGTAAGAGAATTAATCATGCGGCTTGATTGAGACTCCAGTATGAGCACTGACCGACTCACTTTGCACTTGATTTTCTGTCGAGGATTTGAGCCCCAACGCAGTTGCCCCAAGGTGAATGAGCTAATAAGACAACGTAATATTGATTTACGGTTGGAAAACATTGAGTTGGCGATACGTACAACAAAATGGGAGATAAGGTACGCTTTGAGTCGTCGTCCTCTCCCTCCAAGTGCGTAGACGCGCAAAAATAGGATTGCTGGGTCGTTGAGAACGTCATCGAAACCTCTCAAAAAGGATGTTTCGATGACCATTTACCTTCTGCCAGAACCATGCTGAAGAAAACACAGGCTGTGGATTGTTAATTGTCGACCATAAATACAACAAAAAAAGACATACAGCAGATGTATATTTTAAGTGCTCGGCAGCTCTATGATGGGATTAGCAATAGTAAACAAGTTCAACGCTGGTAATTCTCAAAGAACCTTAGCTGAGAGGGACGAGCTCATGACCACTGGAAATGGACAGTGATGAGGCATTAGAGAAATTCAATCAGTGCAGAACATTGGACGCACGAATTGAGGCAAGGGGCAAATCTAGGAATGGGATATACCGCAGAGCGTAGAAAAGGACTTGGCCCAAGCTCAGCTGTGATGGCCACATGAATTTAACCTATTTCTCAGGCTTGAACGCTGGCTGAAATGATAGAAGGGATCCCTCTCACCTCCATCGGCAACGTTTGAATGTAGTCCACGAGCTGCATCCTCCGACAAGAAGGAACACGGGTTCAGTCGTCGGACACGTATTTCAAGGTCCGGAATGCTCACAAATAACGTCAATGCTAGCACTTTGGACGATTAGCTCTGCGAATACTCCACTAAAATGCTCCAACATACGATGCATGGACTGTCCAAACCATTAGAACAAAATAACGGGATCATTGGCGAAAATCACGTACCGCTATACTCCTCCGACTTGCAAACTCTCCAGAGATTGACACAGGGATTGGTTCTGGCATGGATACCGACATTTTCATTAGCGGACAGTGAGTTGAAGCGGTCAACGATAGAAGGAGGAGCACGTTGAAATTCTACCCCTGCTACATGGTTAATGTACCGGCAGGTGAGCCACCTGGAGGCTCTGAACACCGCACCAAGTTACGTTTAAACCGCACCGGTATGCTGTTATGCAGGAGTTCACTCGACAGTTTCGGAGAAGTGTGTACACATCCGGGTCCGCAGTTGGCGGACTCGGTGTCGCTCGACTGGGACGGAACTCGAGTGTTACTAATTCTGGTTCTCCGGAAAGTTAATCTCCCGCACGGGTTTGCTCTTTTTCTGTGATATGAAAGTCCTTTGCGGCCGTGGAAGGCCTCCTTGAGGACATGTCAGAGACTCAATATATCAATCTTATCTCTGGGGAAATTGTCACGCACGTATTATGGCTCCGATTCGAAGTTCCGGCAGTTCCTGAGCACTTCCATTAGGTGGGCTTCTTTGAAGATGACAGGTTCTAGAGGCGCATGGAGACTGTAATCCGTGGTCGAGACGCGGCTTAAAGGAGTGTCCATACTTATGGTCTTCATGTGGTATAGATTCTTACCATGGAGGGAGTGCATAGCCCAGGAAATATCGATGAACGCCTGTAGTACCTAGACTCCTTCCACCAGTGAGAACCTAAGCAAACACGAGCGAGAGATTAGGTACATCCTTTGTGATTCCGACGAGGAACGAATCAGCAAACTGGGCGTGCAGCGTTCTTCTATGTTGTCACCGCGGTTAAGGAGCACAACCAAAGTGCTTCTCTGATGGTTTCATTGTCTGTATCAGGATTGAGACCACGATCCCAATTATTGCACGGCTTGAGGGGGAATACGCTGGAGAAGGGCGAAGTGCTTACCTGATCGTTCGAAGCATCTTGACGCCGGCTTTCGAAAAGTATTAACTTCACAGCGATATGTGAAGAATTGAGCCCATAAATGTTGAAGTATGTAAATTTTGCATTACTGGGGGTGTCGATAGTACATACAGTTTAATGGAATGAGACATCGATACATCGCAAAACGAGGACGTGCAGTGAAAGTCAAAGTTCACCAAACTTGTCGATAAATTCTCCAAAACCACGATCCCAATGGTCAGCATCAGCGAGCGACATGAGGACTTCGTAATCGTCGCGCCAGGCCTTACTAACAACAGATACCTCGACCTGGCTCCTAAACTCCTCCAGCCCTTCTCTGAGCTTGTCCGGGAAGGTAGATTCTGCGGGGACTTGGAAAGTCAGTGGTGTATGGAGGGTAAGGTGTTTCAGTGGCGTCCGAGGAAGACCGGTGTCTAGCGAAAGAGCGAGGCGAGAGGCGACCATGGTGTGAAGCGAGCCATGTGGAAACTGTAAAAAACCGGTCCTGCAGTCGATTTTCAATGATTGGAGGCACGGTAGCAACAGCGTTTGAGCCTCTGAGTCGCAGGTCAATAAATGGAAAAGGTCAATATAGAATACTGGGACATCGAAAACTTCAATGCGGAGGTGTGTGAGAAGGGGGCATGCATCGAGAACAAGTCCAGGGGTTAAAAGTAAATTCTGAACTGGTAGGTGAAGATGTGTGAGGGATTGGAGTAGGCGTATATTGGCACGATGCCACCCCGCGAGTCCAACGCTGTCGCCTTCATCTGCGAACAGCCGTAGCCGCTTGAGGTTTGGCCAGGATATAGCAGGAAGGGGATTTTCGAAAGGAGACGCGTTTATCAAGGTTAGGTCAGTAAGGTTGACCGAGGGACGATTTTCTTGCGTTTGAGAATTTGAATTGCCAAATCGCGGGAAAGGTGAAGGAATGCTGCCATGCCATGTCCAGATACAAAGATATTGCAAACGCACACCGACTGTCAGCACGAAGACAAAGTCATCGAGACTGAGTCTTGCCATCTCTCCGATATATAGGTGAGTGAGTTGTTGCAAAGGCAGGTCGCGTTCGGGCGTAAGTGAGATCACGACCTTTTCGAGCTCCGGGCAGACAGGGGGGTCCACGCCCGCATCATATCCATCGGTGACGAGGGATTTCAATTTGGGAAATGAGGCACAACCAAGTATGCTGGGATCCTTGAAGATGCTGCCCCTAGTTTTTAGAAACTCCAAATTTACAAGGGCAGTCGATGGAAGGATATCGGGAAGAGGGGTGTATGGAGAGGGGTCGGCCCGACGCCTCCTCGCAACTGACAGATCCAGGGACCAAGCGTGGTCGCGAATCCGACCAACCCATTCCCGCAACGCTCTACCATGGTTTTCCCTGACGATGTAGGTATCGTTTACGTTATTCCACCGAGAGTATATAGCAACATTTGACCACAGGATCGGAAGGTTGACGGCTACGGCTCGCCAGGATGTGCAGACAAGGCAGAGGACGTATGGACTGGACAAGACATAGCTGCCATGGTTATCATGATGCTCGCCCATACTGTCGAGTTCTGGTGGTCTCGGTATGGCCATGTAGGCTCTGAAGATTTCGCCCTTGATCTCCAGTGGGATGCGTTGAATAGGATGCTGGAGAACACTGATTACATCTCCTGCGATTACATCTCCCCGCAATTCGGTGGGCATAGTCATTGCCCGGTGCAACTGAAAACAATTTAGCGGTATCGAACTGCATCAGATCGAGGGGATTACCTGTGAGGCCTATTATCTTCCAGCGCAATACAGCAGAGCTGCAGCCCGGGATTATTTCGTTGGAAGAAAGGGTTGAAGTGCTTCAAAGCGGGAGTGGGAGTCAAAAGAACGACTCCATGCCTATAGCTCGCTTGCATTTTGTTGTGATGGCGAGCACAGCCATCATCGATGGAGGTCCGTGTGGGTCCACTGGGCAGAGGAGAGGCAAGGGTGACCTAGGAAGAGGCTCTCCGGGCCAATTCCGGGCTCACTTAGACGACGCTTGGCTCCTTCATAACCCTCAAAGCCGGCTTCGCCGCAACGCCCGCTACTCGGGCCGGCAATCCTTAACGATCTCTTTACCTGTCAAGCTCGCTCGTAGGTTACAACATAAAATTTGAATGATAATTCTCTTTGATCACAACACAACACCATGCTATACTTCGTAACAGTCGTGGTCTCCTACTAATCAAAAACTCTTTCTCTCAAAATCACCACAGAAAGCAGCTAATCAACATCTCTTTCACAATCACCGTTGATTCTTTCCGCTACGGATCGTCCGACTGGCAACTCTCTCTTCACTACATAGTTCGTGATGTAGTACACCACTTCAAGTTGACGCTGGTTGGCGAATCGGTAAGAGTGATATTCAGCTTCCGCTGATCCCCCTCGCATCGAGATGATGTTGGGAATGTTGTTTAAGTTT
>SDEE01000436.1:0-41296 GCA_004126415.1 Candolleomyces aberdarensis | reverse complement strand
TGAGCCTATGACGTACTACAATGGAGTACTGACTAATGATGACGTAGTACAATGTAACTATGACGTTGTATCTACGTATGTCGAACTTCTGGTCAAGCCTAGATCTATCTAATAATAGACTACTACGTGTAACTACGTGTCCGTACGTGTCATATAACACGTGATAGATTAGTGGTTAAGCGCTGGATCAAGCGCCTATTTCACGTAAAGTTCAACACTCCTATGTCCACGTTCTCGGGGCCCCATTCCTCGATGGTATGTATTCCGTCGTCGAGGCCATATAAAGGGTCATTAGGTGGAAGCAGAATTGAAGGGAGCTCTGGCCAATAGAAAAAAAACAAATAGGGTATATGTAGGGTAATTCGAATGGGGTAGAGAGATCCAAGACAAGTTCTTCAATGTTTGGACAGAGTTGTGTGTCTGAATCGCCGTTCAGGTGCCGACGAAATTCGTTTGTCCGAGTATACGTAGATGGCGGGGAGCGAAGACTTTTGGTGGCCAGGGTTGAACGACATCGAAAGCGTTTTTACAGTCTTAATTCTCTAACTGAGTTGGACAGATTTTTCTCCGTCCGAGGGAAGGACACACATCGAGATTATTATGACAATTGCGGCAATCACGTTTCTGGTGTGCGATATATGGGACACCTTTTGCAAAGAGGTGAGTGTGACCGACTAAAGGAGCTGGTAAACGCTACTCTGGAAGCTATTCTGATCTATGTTTTATCAATGAGGTTAAATACGTCTGGAGGTTCAGGTTTAACATAGTAACCTCATAATCAGTGCTGATTATGACTGCAGCTCTCTTTGGACATTTGGAAAGCTCATATATCTCATTGCGAGATACCATGCCCTCGTCGTTGCCCTGTAATTCGTTTCTCCTCCACGGTTCCTCCTATATCGTGATGGATAAATTTTACAACCGCTAGATTTTTGGCTCAGCTACAGTTGTGCTTTTAGTACCGTGGAGTGAAGGCTCACCGCGCTAACCTGTGAGTTTTATTAACCTGAATCTGCAACGTAGAGAACCTACCTGCGCCGAGCACGCTGCCTAACTCGTCTGCATTTTTTACATATAGACCCGACACGTACCAGATCGTCCTCTTCATCAAGTTAAGCATACGAGGGTTTTTGCACTGTACAATCACAGCCGCAAAGATACATCGACATTCAATATTCAATATTTACCTGGGGTTAATGAGTTAACTCGTCGGCTAGTTCTATCGTTTCTTCCAAAGTTCAAAGGTAAAGAGAAATAACATAGGGGGTAGATGTCACGGGCAAGGTTTTCAGGGATGGAAAACAGGCTTAAGATCAAGGGACGGCGGTGGGGGGGGCAAGAATGTGACTGGTTTCATTCAACGGGGAGAGCCACAAAGAGCTAGCTACGAGGTATATGTAGGGAGCTCCAACGACTCAGAGGTTGATTTGCGCACAGACTTACACACGGAGCAACGGACTTAACCGTCGCAGTAGAAACGCAAGGGGAATGCACCCCAAACGTGTAGCGAAAGCCAAAAACACTCACTAACTACAACTCTGATGTTGAACTCGGTGCGATGCTCCTCGGAAAGGTGATACCCAGCACAGAAGCGGACGTAATGACAGCAGTAGGTCCCCTCGTAGTATTGGCCGTCGCCGTGGTCGTAGAGGACGTAACAGCCGTATTCGTCGGCGGCCGTCATATTTATCGACGTGGGTTGAATGGAAGTCGAAGTTTTTGACGGCGGCGGGGTGGTTGTCGTTGGTCGAGGCGACGTGGAGGTGGTTGTGGTGGGTGTGGTGGCGGTATCGGGTGTGGGATCGGTTGTGGTCGTTGTACATGCTGTGATTGGGGCGGAGGTGTTGAGGGGAACGGGGCCACGAATGTATACATTAATCCCTGCTGGAAAGAGTGGTGGGGCGAGAGGATACTCACGGAATCGGAGCAGCTAGATATTACCCCATCGACTCTAACCATCCCAGCAGAAAATAAGCCAGAGATACTCACCGTCAGCCATCTTGAATGACATTCGAACAAGGCTTCATCCATCCAGATATTGATCTTCCGGATCCAGACATCTCAGAGGTAGAGTTCTTTTCGGACAGTCCTGCCCGCACTCAGCAAAAAACTGGACTTCAAGTATCTGGCGCTGGATATGTAACGCTTGTTGAAGTAGCTTCAGGACACAGCGCTCAATCCCAGCCTTCAGCATCTTGATTGAAGGTACCTTAAAACATTAAGCTATTTTGATGAGACTTGTACTGTCTCGTTATGTTTGAAGAGCTGAAATCTACCCCTTTGAGTCTCTGGATTATGGCTCATCGCATTGATTTCCGTAAGCCGGGCGCTTACTTGAAGCGTGTGATCACATGCCCGCACTGCCTCCCATTTACAGCTTTCTCTTCGACCACGACCATTGAGCCACTCATCGCTCCCTCATTGCAGGTCCTCACCCTGCCATACGATGTCCAACGTCCAGCTTCTTCCAAATGCCAACGGCGTTGGCATCTCTAACTTGACTCTTGTTATTGCTGGCGGAAATATCATTCAGGGGCCCGTACCAGGTACGTGATCTCAACACTCGTCCACACAGGTCCCAGGAGGAGGCTGATTTCGGACCTCAGACCTTCATTTTAGGCTTCAACCCATCCTCGACGCTTCTCACACTCGAAATCGGAAAACATCACCCCCGGACTCGATGTGCCAGCCGGGCACAAGGACCAAAGTTATCGACCGAATTACCGATTGGGCGGACAGCGAAATAAAGGCGGATAACCATGTGCGCTGCCTGTACGGCACAGTGGGAAGCGGCAAATCTTCCATCGCACAGGCGGTCTCGGGCAAATCCCATGGAGAGGGTAGATTGCTCGCCAGCCATTACTTCTTCCGTGGGTCAGGCGATAGAAGCACGATGGTCAGATTCGCGGTGACTCTCGCGAGTCAGATGGCAGCGGTGATTCCAGAGACGGTGCCGTTTATCGAAGCTGCACTGGCCAAGCAGCCTGGGCTCCTCAAACCGGGAACGCTATCATTGAAATTCGAGCTGCAAAATCTCGTCTTCGATCCATTCAAAGCAGCGTTCAATTCATCTTCTACCCTCTCATCACCCCCCGGGGGAACATCTCCTACCCCGCTCCCATTCCTGATTGTCATCGACGGCCTCGACGAGTGCGAAGATAAGGAAGGTATGGAGGTGTTTCTTGACTCGATGCTCGAATTCTTCGAAGCCAATCCAACTGTTCCCCTCCGGTTCTTCATTACAACCCGCATCGAGCAGCATATTCAAGATCGCCTTGAGGTTTCCGAAGTTATTTTGGATAACCTTGACCACTACGGATCCGAAGACGACATCGAGGTGTTCGTTGAAGCCGAGTTTCAACGAGAGGCCAAACGCAATCGTGTCATCCGGGCGTACATCCAGCAACATGGAAGTTGGCCCACAGCATATGACCGCCACAAGTTAATTGGTCACATCCAGGGGTCATTCATCTTTGCGGCGACATTGGTCAAGTACATCTTGTGGAACAAGGGTGATGGTCTAACACCCATGGATCGCCTGCCCCTCGCACTCGAAATGAATCCAGGTCTGGACGGTCTTTACGTGCAAACCCTTGCACGTGTCGAGCATCTCCCACACTTCCTTGACGTTATTTCAACCATAACTCTGGCCTTACAACCGCTTTCTATTTCCGAGCTCGCACGACTTCTACGAATCAAGACTTTCAAAGTCCTGCACTTGCTTGTAGATCTCCAGAGCATCATCCAGGTGCCAGGGGCTGATACACGGGGCGTTGTCACGCTTTACCACACTTCCCTCCATGACTTTCTGACGACTGAAAGCCGGTCAAAGCGCTTCTTCGTATCGCCGAATGGTTATCTTCCACTATCGTATCGCACCTTCTCTGCCCCAATTGTCGATCCTCCATTGCTAGCTACTTTCGGCCTGCCAAACATGGCACTGGCACTTGATGTGGGCTCGAGCTGTAGCACGTATTGGGACAGTTTTTCTCGACTTTCTGAGCCCACAACTGTGTTCACCTTCATGAATCAGTTCAGGGTTCAATTGTCAATGTCGACGGAACAGTCTTACTGGCATAGCTTCGTATCATTCATGAATTTCTGCGCTTTTTTTTCTAACAATACGGTTGATGAGCCTAGCGGGCATGGAACAGCTCTAGCCGTCCTTACGAGGTGGGCTGAAAATATGGCGCTGGCGTTGGAGCTCGAGTATGACGATCATGATGATGATACGGTCATCCATCCTGGCCGTCCGACCTCGTCTTCCTCCTCGATAGCGAACTATTTGTCGGTCAACCAGTACTTTGGAAACAGACATCTCTCTTCTCAAGTAGAGATGGTCGGGGAATCGCTGGAAGAATTTCAAAATATCATACAACGGGTTCAATCGATTGTTAAATCCAAGGCAAGTAGACATCGATCGAACACGAAGCGTCGTCCAATATTCACCAAAGCACAGTTTTCTAGTCCTTTTCAGCGAGTACAAGAGTCGATGCACGACGTCAAAGTCACTGCCGAATGCGCTGTGGGTGTGCATTCAGCTAGCATTTATGTATGCCCTCACTAACCTTAACGTTGAAGGACTTCATGTTTACCGTTCCCCCCTTATTCATGACGCCGATGGCGCTACTGTGGGTGGGTAGGGGTCTTGTACGTCCAGAGGTTCTGATTGAGGGCTAATCTCTCCCCTAGGTATTCGGCCGGATAACCTCTACTTATCGACAACTCCTTCCTCTTGATGACGGGAGCCCAAGGCTCTGTTTTTCCGTCGAAAAGGCTTTTTACTCGGATGATATTATGATCAGTGGCAGGGTAGAGAAGGTCAATGGTCCCACTCAATCCCTCAGCAACGTCTTGGAAGAGACGTCCTCGCATAACATGTATGTGAACATGGTCTTGACGCATGGAGGGGCCTTTGCAGAACCAAACAGACAAACCCAATTTTCATCGTCGCAGATATCGCATCCTTGAACCCGAGGAGGATTGTAGTATTACAAGTTCAACAAAAAGGAAATAATATAATCAATTCATTCGAAATCACCATCCAAAACGCAAGAAAACTAAGTAGAAAAAGGAGTTATGACAAGGTACACACAAACACATTGATCGTAGGAGAGGGGCGACTATAGACAAAGAACAGAGGATCGACAACGGAGACTGATATAAAAAACAGGAACAACAAATGAGCGACTTACTGTACGTAACAGGACGAAGAGGGACACGGTTTTGAAAGAAGAATAAGAATGGGTTAGTAAGTAGGGCAAGAGTTCATGCAACCAAGGTATCCCAAATCGTCATCAGCCAAAGGAATAAAGGTGGAAGCAGAGAGTAGGCGGGGATAACGGAGCAGTACCTCGGTCGGGATATATGCAAATCAGTTCAACGCGCAGGAATAGGGGACGGAGAGAGAAGGGGCAGGGGAAAGGGTAGGACCGAAGACGAGAGGCAACGGTAAAGGAGAAAGAGGACAGAAGCTTGATAACGAATAAAAAGATCCAAAAATAGTTCGTGAAGAGGGAGAGTTCCATTTTTGAAAGAGCAAGCGACGAGCGAGGGTATGTACGTTCACCACCCTCAACAGTCAACTCGAGCTCACTGGTTCGCAACCTAAGTGGAAGAATTTCATCAGTCCAAAGGAACTCACAAAACGAGACGAAACCTAACGCACCTTCGAAACCCTTCTCGGCTCCTCATCCTCATACTCACTCGCATCGCTGAACCTCCTGTCCCCAACCTGCGGCAGCGCTCCTTGCTGCAGCCCTTGATCACAGGGAATAAGCAACGAGTTTCCACTACCACCAGCTCGGGCTACAAGCGCTTGCGCAGGGGGCCGCTGATTATACGCATCATCATCCGTAAAGACATACCCACCATACGCATCATCCTCTCCCCCTCCTGCACTGCATACTGCTGCTGCTGAGACGGATATCCTTGTTGCTGCTGTGGCAAATATCCAGGAGCTGGGGCGGCGTAGAATACGACGTTGGGTACACAATCTCGGCTTCAAGGCTAACCAGCGACTTGTTCCTCTGCAACCCTTGCGGCTGGTCGTCCTCCGGCTGCGTCTGGTGTCGTCCTCCGGCATACTGATCATAGGTTCCCTGCTGCTGCTGGTACAGCCCAGCCCCAGCCCCATCCACATAGGCACCCATCCCCGCATTCTCCAACACCTCGAGCTCATGGCCCGGCGCAGTTGGGTACTCCCGACCATAGGGGCGCGGTTACTGAGGTGGCGGGCTCCACTTGAGCTAGGAGCCACAAACGCAGGATGTGGACTCCCACCCTCCTGCAGCGCCTGCCTATAGCTCCATCCATCCCTCGCACTCCTCGCCCTCGCCACACCAATCCCTGCTGCACCCCAGCTCCAATAGAGTTGCAATCAAACACCTCCAGACGCAGGCCCGTGGGAGCCAACTTCCCCGACGCGCATATTGTACGATTCGGGGCCATAGCAGTTTGGTGGTACGTCTAGTCAGAGCTGGCGTCTGAGTACGGTCCGCTCGTGTATTCACCCCCTACACTGCTCGCTCCTCCAGCACCATACCCTCCAGCACCGCCGCTACCACCGCAGTGGTTCCTGCGGAAATCGTCATTCTCATCGTCGAATATGGGCGGTTTGACCATAGCAGCCTCCCAAGCGGCTTCAGCAATTTCTTGGTCGAATTGCTTGGCTCGGCAGCGTCGAATGCCGCCTGTGTGATTAGAACGGATGAGGAGGGCGATACCTATGAGGCCAACGACACTAGATACTTGCGATGGCACCTGTGTTCGAGAAGAATCTGGATTGAGGAGGGTATGGTTAGCCGCATGGATTTTCGCATGAGAGGACGAGGAAGTGGTAGATGGATCAAGTGATCCAAGGAAAAGAGTAGAAGGCACCCTTCGAATAAGTAAACCGATGCCGTCAGCGGCATCAAAGGCTTCGAAAGTGGGCTGTCGAAGAATATCGGAAGCTCGAATTCTCGAGCAACAATGGTGGGGAACAGCAAGCTACTCGACGCTGAGCATTGACAAATGACAGAGGAGGCCACCCGGCAGCGCTGGGAACCTCATCAAGAGGAATGTGCGAATCCATGTAGATCTCGCAAATGAAATGAGATGAGACGATGACTGCCCATGGCTCCACCATTCCTTTGGAATGGAAAGGAGACGCTCAAAGGACGAATAGAACGCGGCAGCACTCCCCGTTACGCAACAGAGTAGATGGGAGAAGCCAACGCAAACACGCAAGTCCACCTTCGCCTCACGCTCCCAGCCGCATACAGCCTGCCTCGCCGCGCCTCAACCCAAACCCAAAGTTAAACGTAAAAGTAATGAAATAGAGGTTAGAAACGCAAGGGGGAATGCACCCTAAACGTGGTGTAGCGAAAGCCAAAACAACACTCACCCTCCACTACAGGACGACTCTGATGTCGAAGTCGGCGCTATGCTCTTCGAAGAGGTGACGCTCACCACCGAAGTGGTTGTATTAACATTGGGTCCCCTCGTAGTGGGGGTCGTCGCCGTGGTCATAGGGAACGTAACAGCTGTGGTCGTCGACGACGTCACGGTCATTATGCTTGCCGGCGTAGGTTGGCTATTAGTTGAGGTCGTTGGCAGCGGGGTGAAGTTTGACGATGATGGAGACGACGTAGGGGTGGTGGTGGTGGAGGTCGAGGTCAAGGTATCGGATGTGAGGGGTCGGATGTCGTCGACGAGGTCGGGGCAGAGGTGTCGGGAGGGGGGCTACAAATGTGGACATCAATCCCAGCTGGAAAGCGCGGTGGGGGCTCGAGGAGACTCACGTTATCGTAGTAGCTAGAGAGGCGGTTTGGCCATAGCGGCCTCACGAGCGCTTCAGCGATCCCTTGGTCGAATTTCTTGGCTCGACGGCATCGGATACCGGTTGTGGTGAGTGTGATGAGGCTGACAACACTGAATACACCAGCTTTTGAAAAGAATCTGCACTGAGGAGGGTATGGTTAGTCAAATGGATTGTCGCATGAGAGAGTACGAGGAAGTGAGAGATGGATGCGCTGTTTCCGATCATTGATTACGCGATCGTTGCCGAGCATCGACGGCGCTCCACACCAAACTTGATCTTGATGTAGGCCCTCACAGATATCACCGTTAGAGTTAAAATGGGTATTGGACACAGGATAGGGCAGACTGGAACCCACAGCTATTTTCTGTACTACCCTGTCCCATTGAATACCTTAGTCTTGATCTCAGCACCGTTGATCCTCCATTCCAACCACGTATTGGCAATCTCCGTCTTTAGCTTGGGGCAAAATTGGGGCGAAAGGTCGATCGATGTGTGTCCTTCCCTCGGACGGGACGAAATCTCTTCATTGCCCAGCTCAGCTAGAGAGCTATAACTGTAAAAAAGCCTTCGATATCGTTCAACCCCGGCCATCAAAAGTATTTGAGCTGAGGCCGATACTTTCGCTAGTATTCGCAAGATACGCTTATCGACTCCTCCGTCTTGGGGACATGCGGTGGAAATGTGAAAAAAATGAAGAGTATTTGCGAGAAGGTATTTAGCGATTTCTTTGAGAAGGAGCAGGGGAAGACCTCCACGGTGTGTTTACGTTTTTTGTCATCGTCAAGATCTGCTGAAATTGAGTCAGTACAAAATCAAAATGCAAGGGTTTATTCATGTCATTGACAGCATCGTTGTACCACGCTGCCGGACATACTCTTCAATGAACAAAATCTTCATTTAAATGTTGCACAAAGGGCTCCATACGTAGAGGCTGTGGCAAATGGTAAGACTCGAAAGGTATGGAAGCCGGCTGTTGACGAGTACTTTTGACAACCATAGTAACGTCGTTATTCGAGCTCTCAAAACACCTCGATAGGCATTGGAAATCCGTAAAAGGTCGTCAGAGTCGCTAGATATCACCCCATCGTCACTAGCCATCCCAGCAGAAAATAAGCCAGAGATACTCACCGTCGGCTGTGTTGAATGAAATTAGATTAAGATCAATGTTTCATCTATGCAAATATTAATCTTCTGGGTCCAGGTATCTCAAAGGTAGATCTACTCGGACAGTCCACCCACACTCAGCGAGAAACTGGACTTCAAGCTTCAAGAATTTGGTGCTGAAGATGTACTAGGACACAGCGCTCAATTCCAGCATTCGACATCTTCACTGAATGTATCTTGAAGACTTCAGATATCCTGATGAGACTTGTACTATCTCGTTATTTCTGAAGAGCTGAAATTCACCCCTTTGAGGTCTCCGGATTAGGTCTTATCACATTGAGTTCCGTAAGCCGGGCGCTTGATCACCTTGAAGCTCGCCGCCTCATGTTGGCCACATGCCAGCACTGCCTCCTAGCAACAGCTTTGTATTCGACCACGACCATTGGACCCCTCATCGTGCCCTCATTGCCAGCCCTCACTCTGCCATACAATGGCCACCGTTCAGTTTCTCTCGAATGCCAACGGCGTTGGGATCTCTAACTCGACCTTTTACATTGCTGGCGGGAATAATACTCAGCAGTCCGTACCAGGTACGTTAGCCTACACTCGTCGACACAGGCTTCAGGGAGGCTAACTTTGAACCCCAGACCTCCATGCTAGGCTTCAACCAATCCTCGATGCTTCTCACACGCCTGACGGCGAGTTATTGTCTCCGGTTCCGATGACAAGACGATCCGGATCTGGGATGCGGAGACGGAAATGCAGGTTGGGGAATCGCTACGAGGGCATGAAGATTGGGTCCTGTCTGCCGCTTTCTCGCATGACGGCCAGCGCATCATCTCCGGCTCTCTCAATAATACCATTCGGATCTGGGATGCGGCGGCAGGGACGCAGGTAGGAGTGCCGCTGCAAGGGCACACAGATTTGGTGCGGTCTGTCGCAGTCTCGCCTAATGGCAAGCGCATCGTCTCTGGCTCCTACGACAGGACGATTCGGATCTGGGATGCGGAGACGGGTACACAAGTGGGAGAGCCGCTAAAAGGGCACACGAATTTGGTGTGGTCTGTCGCAATCTCGCCTGATGGCAAGCGTATCGTCTCCGGCTCTGGGGACAACACGATTCGGATCTGGGATGCGGAGACGGGGACACAGGTGGGAGAGCCGCTACGAGGCCACACAAGTTATGTGATGTCTGTCGCCATTTCGCCTGATGGCAAACGCATTTTCTCTGGCTCCTATGATAGAACAGCTCGGCTCTGGAATGCATAAGGGATATCGGTCTGAGAACGAGGTCCTTCCTATGCCGTTCCTTTCCGAGTTTTTGACATCTTTATCGCTATGCTCTATCAATATGTAATTTCTACACAGCTTTGAGCGTGTTCAGACTTTCTCTTCTATAATACTCCAGTGAATATCATCCTGTATCCTTTGAAGAGCGAGTTCAGATGACGACGCACCGTACGAATGATCGTTCGTAATATCATTGTCACTTACAATCCTCATGAACAGTACCATGCGAGTGTAAAAGAGTCCAACTTAAAGGGTCCTGGTTATCCATTCTCCTGATTTCAAGCGAGCACCCTTCTCTAGTTCATCACGCGACGACCAGCTGTAGCCTCCGCCTTTCGCGACATGTGTGCTGATGGAGGGAAGGTATGACTGCTCGACTCGCTCGCTAAACCATCATTCGGTTGTCATTCTCTCAATTATATGCGCACTCCGATACCGGGTTCAAAGACAAAGCGCCTGTCATAGATATTTTGAAGGGCACTATTCCACACGAGGATACCATTAGTGATCTCTCCGTAACTGATTTACAACGTGCATACGGTACAGACTGCGGACGAGAGGGCCAAACATCTCCCAGCCTCGGATACTATCCGTTCTGCCTCAGGCCTTGTGACCTAGTAGGGAAGAAAGTCAGACGCAGTTGAGCTATGCCTTTCCTTTTCTCTCGCTTGGTTCCTCGTTTCCTCGTTATCACGTTCCATCTGAACAAGGCATGCAAAATTCACAGGTCCAAAGCCACGTCGCGACGGGACACGTTACACGATGGACAAGGACAACAGCAGGTGTGTGAGAATCGACAGTCTGTGCTTCAGTCAGACTGTCAGAATTACATGGAAGAGGTGCGTAGAACACGACTATGAATGGTGTTAGAATCGAGAGGTGGGGACGGATTGAGCGGGAGAGCGAGAACACTAACCAGACCTACCATCGACTCCCTTCTTGTTCATAGCACCCTCACCTATGGTAGTCGTGGCCAGCATTGGCGTCCACCAATCAAACACCGTTCGGAGGCTCCGGTCCCAAGGGTGGCGGAGAAGTGAACGGCAACCATCTCCGTCTTCTGAAGAGCGAGGATAAGATAAGATGATCAGCTCCGGTCACAGCCACCGAATCAGCGTTCAAGACTCGATGGGACTTATCCACCACTGTATCTCAAACCTCCCCTTTCTACCTCTCGCTCATGCCGCCTCTTCCTCTCCTTGATCAATCGGCCCAATTCGCCGGCCTCGACCGTCCTGTACCTAGAAATCAGTGTCCAAAGACACACGTTGGAGAGGGCTCCGCACTCGTGAGCAGTCAATGCCTTGAAGGAGGTCATTGTAAGCGTACGTACCTCTTTTCCTTATTGGCTGCCAGAAGCGTCGATTTACCATCTTTACTATCGACCGCCAGCCCTCTATCACACCGTACACCACACCTTACCTCTCCCATGTCCTGTGCTCCAGCAGCCAACCCCACCTTGCGTGCCCACACTGCTTCGGCCCTCTCGTTCTCTCGGACGCACAATAATCAGATCTCCTGGAGGTACTTGGGGCCAAACTCGCCGAGCAACAAGACACAGAATGATCACTACAGGAGCAAGAGCAAGACGCGCTCCTGGGGCTTTTCCGACTCTCGCCTTTGTCATCTTTTGGAGAGCCCCGCCCGTACCAGCAGCGCCGACGACGGATAAGATTGGACAACCAAATAGGGGTAGTCGTATACCTAACCATCTCCGCCTTCACAACAATCCTCTCGATTGTCAACGCCTGGACTCGTTCACCCGAAATAGTTCCTGTTCCTCGACTTCCGGTGGACCATGTGCCTATTCAGGGTTTTACGGGATGGGTCGAGGCATTTCAAGAACCTGGTGCAGCCTGGCGGGAGTGGGTTGTACGTACCGTCTCCAGGAACCGAGCAGATCGTGTTGACTCGAAGGAGGAAGGTCGAGGGAAGAAACGGTGGAGGGATTAGAGCGGTCTTGACCGAGGCAAGGAGAAAGAAACGGTGGACGTTGTACGGGATGTGGGAGACACCCCTGAGGGAAGGAGGCCATGTTGGTACGCGACACCTCTTGCTTGCACATGTTCATGGATTTACTAGCTGGCTAGCAGGCTCCTCATTCCCGCTTCACCCATTACGCCTCATCACTCGATCGCGTAAAACTCACAGAACACCAATTAAACATATTTTCTTCCATCGGTCCCTTCGTGTACACTCTGCATTTCGAGGTCCCGTCGCTCGTCCTTGGGTGCAGTATAACAAGTCTCTTCACCTCTCATGCATCGAGCGTTGAATCGACTGGAGCAACGGTTAAGTCATTATCGCTCGCAATGGGCCTTTGCGGAAGTCAACCGGGATTCGTGCCCATTGTTTCGCCTCTCCATCTTTCATTTTTCACGTCCTGCGCTTCACGTTGAACCGCTGTCTGCACTTCCGTTCATCGAATTTCCAATATTGCGTTGCTGAGCCTTCTTCTGGTTCACGTTAAGGGCTATCGTGTGGGCAACACTCACTCAAGTTGGCTAATTAGTCCCAGCGTGCAGACAAGGTCCCAATTCCGCCCCAGCGCAAATGGGTGCGTCGATTCTCTTTCCTGACTTCCTCCTTCAACGCCAACTATATCCTCTACATGCTCTAGAAGGCCCCTTTCTTCAACCACTCTAAATGCACCCAGTCAATCTAACACTGGCATCTCTTTCAAGCACAAACTTCGCACCGTAGCCCTATGTACGCGTACTGCTCCCTCCCGGGCTTCCGGATTGTCACGGCTCTAACTCATCGCGTCAGACCTAAGCTCCCTAAAATACCGAATCTAGATATGATCGATCGAGGGTTATTCATGCCGTTCACCAAACTATTCTCTTCCCTTTCGAAGTTCATATACATCGTATACAGGTTGAAGGGGAGTGCGAACTTGAGTAGACGAGGTACAGGATATGGGCTTGCAGCTGGCAACTGTTCAAGGCGATGGATGAAATGCGTAGGCCGCGTTCTCTTCGTTCCCTCAAGGCCCACCAACTGACCCGTCTGACCTCTTCGTTCAATACAGTGTGATTGACTCGATTATGGATAGCCACTGTGTGTGACGGCTTCGACTTTTCACCATCTCGACCAGCTACTCACTCTTCTTTCTCGGCCGCGGTAGCGTACAGTCGAATGGTGAAGCTGTCTTCGCTCGTGTACCCCGGGGCGAATATGACTGGATCTTCCACGTTAATGGGAAAGGGTGCAGATGTGACGGGCAGGAAGATGCGGGCAGAGAACGATCTGATCGGAGAAAGGTAGGTTTGGCGCTTTTCAAGGCAACAAATTGGGTTAGATGAGCATTAACGGCCATAGGGTTCGTCCAGCTTCCTGACCTCATACAGGGAGTCGTCTGAGACCCTGAGCCATGCCTCACGATTGCCGGGCGATGTGCGTAGTTTGGCTCACGTTGATATGGATGGCTCCGCATGTCCCGGGACATCAAGTCGCTGCTATTTTGGCGTATCGCCTATCAAGTTTCGAGCGCAAGCACGACCTCAACTTGCCTTAACACAGAAGGATGATATTCAACCCAGGAGCCTTCACGGTGAGAGGAATAAGATTGACAGGAACATCGACCGGACAGGGATCTCGACGTACCTAGCGGAATATCGTCGTTTCCAAGGCTCAAACATGACCATTCGATCGTGTTCATTGTGAGCCGACATGATTTGACTTTGCAAGGTCAGGAGAGAATGCCACGACATCCAATCAGGCTGTGAGTGCCATGGGAGGCTACGGTGAACGCCACGCTTTGTTCTCTTTTCTCGACATTGGACGAAGACTAAGGTACAGAGATAACGGAACAGGGAGATTAAGGAGACGTTGGGCAACTCGGGATTGGCTGAACGTCTCGCTTCCAGGTTGAATTTTTGCCATGAACTCCTCTCTAGGCATCTCTCTTGTCCTGGGAAGAAGATGTTTGGAAGGTGTACCCAAAGCGAGCGAATCCAATGTTCTCTGTAGCCGAACGCTGCGTGCTCGAGTGCCTGGGAGAATATAATTTCGTTCTGTCTGCTCTGTCAATCCCGGCGTTCAACATCTTGATTGAATGTATCGCTATCTTGATGAGATTTTCTCTGTACTGTCTTGTTATTTCTGAAGAGTTCAAACCCGCCCCCTTTAAGATCTTCAGATTGTGGCTTATCACATTGAGCTCCGTAAGCAGGGCGCTTAATCACTTGGCTGCCTCATGTTGACCACATGCCAACACTGCCTCCCATTAACAGCTTTCTCTTCGACCACGACCATTGGGTCTCTCATCGTGCCCTCATTGCATGCCCTCACCCTGCCATACGATGTCCACCGTACAGTTTCTCCCAAATGCCAACGGCGTTGACATCTCCAATTCAACCTTTTACATTGCCGGCGGGAATATCAATCAGCAGTCCGTATCAGGTACGTGAGCTCGACACGCGTCTACACGGGTAGGAAGAGGCTGAATTTGGACCTCAGACCTTCATGATAGGCTTCAACCCATCCTCAACGCTTCTCACGCTCGAAATCGGAAAACCTCACCCCCGGACTCAATGTGCCAGCCGGGGACAAGGACCAAAGTCATCGATGGAATTACCATATGGGCGGACAGCGAAGTAAAGACAGATAACCATGTGTACTGCTTGTACGGCACGGTGGGAAGCGGCAAATCTTCCGTCGCACAGGCGGTCTCAGGCGAATCTCATGGAGAGGGTACATTGCTCGCCAGCCATTACTTCTTCCGCGGGTCAGGCGAGAGAAGCACGATGGTCAGATTTGCGGTCACTCTCGCGAGTCAGATCGCGACCGTGATCCCGGAGACGGTGCAGTTTATCGAAGCTGCACTGAAAAGGCAGCCTGGGCTCCTCAAACCGGGAACACTATCGTTGAAATTCGAGCTGGAAAATCTCGTCTTCAAGCCATTCAAAGCAGCGGTCGATTCATCTTCTCCCCTCTCATCACCCCCCAAGAGACCATCTCCTACTGTAGCGGCTGCGAAAATCTTTCCCTCTCCTAGATATGACTAATCATCGGACTTCTAAATATCTCTATATATACGGCGCTGTAAATATCGACGTTCCCTAGCTTACCTTGAATACGATAGCACTAAACAGTCTATCTCTCGCGTGAGCTCTTCGTGTGTCGAGACTAGCCGTCCTACGACAGCTCCTCGCCACATATTTTTGACTGTGAACACCTCTATCGCCAACAACTAGCTTCTCTCTTTACCCTCTCTCACCACCGTCCTCGACGCCAACGGATAAGCCGGGTCTGATCAACCAGAGCCTTCCTAGCTCGACGGACACAATGCACCCTCGATACAACTTGCGTTTCAGCTCCCGTAATGGGTCTGCTGCTGGACGGAACGGGACGCCCAATGGCCAAGGTGCGTCGTTGCCCAATGGTGTTACTAACCACACCATTCCTTCCCTCAGCCCATCTACCGGGACTCAGGAGAGCGAACAGCCTCCGCCCGCTGCCCAGACGACTCTGCGTGCAGCCGGTTCTATTCCCTCGCCCACTCCGATGGAAGGCGAGGAGGTTCTCAATATACCCAACGTCAACGAGCAAAGCGGCACGTTTGCTACCGCTACCTTTGTATCTCCCGAGCACTCTTCCTCTAGTGACGATAATACACCTCTTTTTACCCCCTATACCCAGGCTCAGCGCCTCAATACCCCACCGTCGTTGTCACCGGAGCTCGCGAGCAGGTCTCGCAGCCCCATCCAGTTAGATTCGGACCAGGAGAATGCCGTCCGCATCGCGCAGTCCAATCTGACTCGCGTTCAGAAAGACCTCATACATAGGAGGCAGGAACGAGTTGCCCAACGTGAGCGCTCGTCATCTCGAGGTGAAGGCACCTCTCGCCGCAGAGGCAAGCAAGTGGATCCCAGAAACTGGGGATCGTCTGGCATTCCTGACAACGACCTTGATGTCGTTGCTCAGCGTCGAGCTCTGAAGCTCTATAGCTTGATGAAGGACCAGGCTAGTAAGCCTGACGATAGTGCTGACCAGACCAGCAGCAACGAGGACCCGGAGGATGTCAATCGTGGCACCGCCGTCGCGCATAAGCAGTCCAAGAAGGACAAGGGGTCCCGCAAGAAGAACAAGAAGTCCTCCGAGAGGCAACGCAGTGCATCGGCACCAATCTCTCGAGAGTTTGACGACGTGATCGACAAGGTCACTGGAGGGCGTGAGCGCGAAACCACCTCCAAGAAAGCTCGCACCGGTGAGCACAAGACTGCTAAGCACAAGCAGTCCACAGCTTCGAGGAATATGAAGCCCATCAACCAGATTAATCCCGACTCGTACCTCGGACGCGCCCTCAAGGGTGCTGCGCGGGCAAAGCCTAATGGCAAGGCTCGCTATCCTGATTCCGACTCAGACGACGGGGACTACAATCCGTCTAGTTCAGACGACGAATCCTCCAGCTCAGAGGATAGCACTAGCGGTGGAACTGATTCTTCAGATCACAACAGCTCAGAATCGTCGGATAGCTCTGACTCATCTAGCAGCGACGAGATTTCCAGCTCGTCGGAAGATTCTAGTGACGACGATAGCTCAGATGATGACAGCTCAATTTCGAGCGACTCCGATAGCCCTCGCAACAAGAGGCGCAAGAAATCTTCTAGTCGGAAGCGCAAGAGTCATCGTCGACGCAAGCAGGGCTCCGCTCTGAAGCCCATCGAACCCCAGAGCTACAACGGGGAAGATGATACTCATCTATTCCACAAGTTCATGACGCAAGGCACCGATTACGTCGTTCAGGGAAAGGTCGAAAAACGTCGCCAGGTTGCTGTGCTGTCCAACTTCATGGGCGGCAAGGCATATACATTCTACACTCGCGAGGTTTCGTTCTCCAAGAAGAAATGGGAACTGAAGAAATTCTTCCGAGAACTCTTCAATTATTGCTTCCCTGTTGATTTCCGTATGCGACAGCGCAAGAAGCTCAACCGTTGTTTCCAGAATGATAAATCTGTCAAGGAGTACGCCTCCGAGCTCAATGAACTATTTGTTACCATTGGTTTCTCTGACAAGCGTGAACCAGTTCACAAACCATGGACTGGCCTTCGTCCCTCACTTCAGAAAGCTCTTTGGATCGATAAACTGAATCCAGAGACCTCATCCTGGAAATGAGTAGTTCGCGTTGCTGAAATAAACGAGATTGCAGAATCTATATTAGTGTCTCATCATCGAAGCAATGGAGAACATTCTGAGCATTCCAGGCACCGCAACTTGAAGGGTCGAGATCATCGATCTCATTACAGAAATGACTCCAAAGGTCATCGCAAGAGTCATCATAACTCATATGGCAAAAAGACCAACCACACTCCTCAGTTCTCATCTAATGACCATAAGTTCAAAAAATGGGATGATAAGCGCCGAGAGCAGAAGCGGTTCCGAAAGCCTCGCTCTCAATTGTCTGATCGAGAGAAAGATGAACTTCGCGCATCAGGCAAATGCTTCAACTGCAAGGAAACGGGGCACCAGGCACGTCACTGTCCTAAGAATAATAGGGTCTCGATGCCTCAAGCAGGAGGCTCCCGGATGCGGAATTACAACATCGAGATCGATGTACAGGAGACAGAACGCCTTCGCGACCTTGCTGATACTACAGAACAGCTGGACAGGCTCACTATCGGAATGGTGGACCTTCAGGACTATGAGTTTACCTCGGAAGATGACGACTATGGCTCCGACTCTGGCAGTGGGAGCGCTCCTTCTATTACTGAAGATCCCGAGTGGATCCCCTACAGGGATCACTCATTTCCTTATGACTTTCGCTTACCTCTTCAGGAGGAACTAGGTGACGGATTGGCTGCAAAGGCTGAAGCCCAGCTCTCGTATTGGAGCTTTTACCCGGGTGATGGCTACAAAAGCACCAGGGACGATGAATGTTGTCCAGAACAACGATTTCATGTCTACCAGACCGGCAATGACATGTATGTTATTATGGACGCACTTTGGCTCGATGAGGACGACACTTTAGTCCCTAAATCCGACCTAGAGAACCCTGACTTCAACATTTGCCATTGGTACGGCAATGTGACCCGTGCTCGCAAGGGATGGCCTCCAAACCAGGCTATTACCCGTTCCTGTCTTTGTATTGAAGACCCGTATGCATTCAATGCTGAAAGAGTGCTGTTCTCAGGAAGATCTTACCCAGGGGAATGTTCTAACCCCACTTTCACTACTCGACATCGCTTTATTGTTTCCAAAAGCGTGCATGACCCTAATATCTACAATATATTGGATCAGGAGCTTCGATTCAAGACTACGATCACTGCTGAATCGCTACAGAACCCCAGGTTCAATATAGTCAAGTGGTATGGAAAAAGGATTGTGCAAGGCTTCACCGCTTTTGCAGACGCACTTTACGGCCCTGACAGTGGCCCAGAAGACGATTTTATGTCGTCTTTGTTTCAAGAAGTCGACCCTGAACAATCCGAGATCGAGTATCAGGTGAATTATCTTCAGGAACTCAACGCGCTCGCTTCCAGAACTGAAATGGAAGAGAATGGAGACTATGAGCTCGTTATTGGACTCCATGGGCAGCAGGTTGAGGCCGGAACTTACCCTGCCATTCAGAGAAGCTCATCCGCCGTCAAGGACGCGAAAAGATTCATCCCTAAACCAGTTGTCATCGTTGTACAAATAAATGGACACCCATGTCGTGCCCTAGTCGACAGCGGCTCTCTCGGTGACTTCATCAGCAGCACAATTGCTGAGCAGCTGCGTGTACAACACATTGAGCTTGCAAATCCTGTGGGTGTACAACTTGCGGTTCAAGGTTCTAGAACCAAGATCAACTATGGAGCTCGCGTCCAATTCAATTACCAGAAGGTTGATGAACAGAGGTATTTCGATATCATTAATATCTCAAATTTCGACGTCATTCTCGGGACTCCTTTCCTCTACCAACACCAAGTCTCCATTGGACTTAACCCATCTCGAATCGTCATCGGATCTGATGAAGCACTGCCGCTCCGTGGCGAGTCTGTCACCACACTTTCCTCTCGCAGTATGGCTGTCTACGAGGAAAGAATCGACCAGGTTCGTCAAGAACTTGTTGACTATGCGAAGCCCCTTTGCAAGAAAGCTTCCGAGACACCCTTACCGCCACTTTGCGCTATAAACCATCGCATTCCGCTCATAGACCCGAGCAAAAAATATACATGGCGACCCTCGAGATGCCCTGAGCCTTTATTGAGCCAGTGGGTTGACAAACGGAATGACTACGTCAATACAGGGCGATGGGAACCTTCTCCATCGTTCAACGCGGTCCCAATGCTTTGTATACCAAAGCCGAGCAAACCTGGTGAACCTGTCCGACTCCGTACAGTCGTAGACCTTCGAGAACGCAATGCCAACACTCGGAAAATGGCATCTCCACTTCCCGATATGGAAGGGATTCTGCGCCGTGTGTCTCGCGCAAAGTATAGGTCTATTATTGATGGTCAGGATCCCTATGAGCAGATCAGGATTGAGCCAGACGACGTACCAAATTCGGCTATGATCACTCCAAACGGAACTATGTTGTCGCACGTCATGCAACAGGGCGATTGCAACGCCGTCGCTACCTTCCAAACCATCATGGTTAGCCTATTCTCCCCTTACATCGGCAAATGGATTGACATTTACCTTGATGACATTCTCATCTACTCCGGAACCCTTGAGGAGCATCTTAAGCATGTAAAACTTGTCATTGACACTCTTAGAAAGGAAAAGTTTTTTCTGAGCGAGAAGAAGCTGCATTTTCTTACCCGTGAAATGAAAGTACTCGGCCGAATCATCGACGATGAAGGCATCCGAATGGACCCTGACAAGGTTGATTCACTTGTACGGTGGAAAACTGCTACCAACCGTGATTTGTTACGCGGGTTTCTCGGATCGGCTGGATACCTTGCAGACGACATTGACAGGGTCAGAATACCTATGGGAATATTGCATGGGCTAACTGGGGATACAGTTCCATTCCGTTGGGAATACACTCACCAACGTGCCTTTCAAGACATCAAGGACCTAGCCATGAGGTGCAAGGATCATCATAGAAAGCCTCTCATCTATGACAAAGAAGCACCACCTATCAATGTTGTGACTGACGGTTGCGGCACAGGCATAGCTGGTGTGGTCAGCCAGGGAGACGATTGGAAAACAGCTGCGGTAGCTGCATTCTTCTCAGCTAAGCTCAACCCTGCACAGCAGAATTACCCGGTTCACGAAATCGAAATGCTTGCCGGCGTAGAAACAATGATGCGCCATCGTGATATCCTTCAAGGCATTCGTTTTCGCTGGTACACGGACCATAAGGGTCTCATTCACTTGCTGAAGCAGAAAAACCGGATAAAACAATCTGACAACCCCCCTTTCCCGGGAAACCCCCGGGTTGCTTGGGGTTTCTGAGAGGGTTGCCCAATAGGTTATTGGGCAACCGAGGTTGCTGGTCCGGAAGGGCGCCGAAGGTTGGTGATGGTGTGATGCGCACCGGCCGGTAGGAGGATTGATGCGCGCGACCTGGAGTCGGGATCCCGCATGTCTGTGCAACAATGCGCAAGACGACGAAGATCGGCGACTCCTTCTTGCGCTTGGATTCTAGAGGTGAAGCATTTATTGAAATTATATTAATTCTGAGATTGATTTTTAATGTTAATTGATCCTTCACTCTCAGTAAATTCTAGGAGACGTGCCGGATCTATCTAGTCGACAGTAAGACAGTAAGTTGGAGGGTTGTGGTCAGGAAAAAGATGGTTCTCCGCAGCCATGAACTGCCAGACGTCAATAAAAGCCTAAAGAGGCATGGATAAGGCCCATTGAAAAAACTCTAGCCCAGGAAGACTACTCTAATTCATGTGTTTCGATTCCACGGTACATTTGATTGTGTTCTAGAGGGTCGGGGACTCAGATGACTTTCCCCAAAGCTCAGAACCTAGCAGTTGTGAGTGAACACTTGGCATTATTGTACAGAATATAAAGTGTCACCTTCTGGGACTTTCTATTATAGGGAATCTTTCCTGGGAGTCCGATAAGTCCAAGTTTTTGGAGAGGAACCAGTAAGCGGGACTCAAAATTGACCCGCCTCTGCGCGCGCTGGTGGGCCAGCCATCACTGATGCCAGTGATGAGTTGGCCGCTGATACAAACACTACCAAATATTGTTTCCATCAATTTGAGTCGAAGAGTCGGGAAACCCCAAGCAACCCGGGGGTTGCCAAAGAAAGGGGGGTTGCTGAATTGTTTTATCCAGAAAAACCTATCTGGTCGCCAAGCCAGATGGTTAGAGAAGATATCTCAGTTCGATTTTGAAGTCATCTACGTACCTGGCGCTGAGAACATCCTCTCGGACGCTTTGTCCCGCCTCTATTCCTTTGATGCTCCAGGAACTGTACGCGCGCGTAGCGAATACACATACCACGATGTCGTTGACAACAACTCCATCACTGCCCATTTGATCTCAATGCCTGTCCTTGTCGGTGCGGAGGGCGCAAACGCCGTTGCGCCAAGGCCCAAGCGGTCTCAAAAAAGACCTGATACCCCACCCGCTGAAACCGGTCGCCCAGAGACTGGCCGTGAGTTTGCTGCCAGAGTGGCTCCAAAATTCGTCCTTAAAGGCCCTAAGGAACGAAAGGAGGGCGGGAGTGACAGGACTAGCCAAAAAGTTGCAGTCGACGTCGAGAGTCGCGACCGCGAGAAACTCGTCATCAGAATTCCTGCTCGCCAGGCTAAACCTGCCAAAACAGTAACTCCAGATCAGGAGGACAACTCCGTCCTGGACGAGCCCCCAGCGGCGCCTTCACTCATTGATGTTGTACGCGACGCCGACCCTAGCCTTGACCTAACCGAGTTCCTGAAAGGGAAATACTCCGAAGATCCATCCTTCGATATGATCCTGAAAGATAGCAGTCACTTCAGAAACTTCATAGTGGAAGACGGATTGATTTACCTTCAAAGGCTTGACCAGACTCTGTTGTGCATTCCAAAGATCGACTACAACAGTCGAAATATTCGCGAGATTGTCATCTCGGAAGCACACTCTATCCTTGCTCACCTAGGACCAAGAAAAACCACCGATTACCTTCGTGATTACTGTTGGTGGAAGACAATGGTCTCCGATATTCAGTCCTTTTGCGACTCCTGCATCACCTGTAAACGCTCGAAACCGTCCAATCAGAAGCCGTATGGATCATTGAATCCGCTGCCCGTACCTGCGCGACCTTGGGAATCAATTGGCGTTGATTTTGTCGGCCCGCTTCCTGAATCAAAGGATCATAATGCGTCTTAGGACTCGGTCAGCGTTATCATTGACTTACTGACCGGTATGGTACACCTCGTACCTAGTCGGACGAATTACACTGCCTGCCAAGTCGCTGAACTGATCTTCGCCGAAGTTTACAAGCACCACGGCCTACCGCACTCTATTGTCAGTGACCGTGACGTACTGTTCACAAGCTTGTTTTGGCAGCACTTACATGAGCTCATTGGTACTCGACTCAACATGTCGAGCGCCTATCATCCCGAGTCCGACGGTTCAACAGAACGCGCCAATCGTACCATCACGCAAATGCTGCGTCAGTGCATCAGTCCCAACCAGAAGGATTGGGTGTTGAAGCTTCCTGCAATTGAATTCGCTATCAACTCCGCCAGATCTGAGAGTACCGGCTACGCACCATTTTTCCTGAATACCGGAAGAATGCCACGATCGTTCATCTGGAACTCAGCAACAAAGACCGAGTACCCTGGAGTTCGAGTGTTTGCGCAACGGCTGAAGTCCGCCATCATGGCTGCACATGACAGTATCCTTGCGGCGCGTGTCAAACAGACCAGAACCGCAAATAGGCGCCGACAAATAACTCCTTTCAAGGAAGGAGATCTTGTCTACATCTCCTCGCAGAACATCAGCATTCCGAAAGGTCTAGCTCGAAAACTCGTACCTAAGTTCATAGGCCCTTATCCTATCCTGAAGGACTTTGGTAACAACTCATACCGCGTCGGGTTGTCTCAGAATCTGCGCAAACGGGGAGTCCACGACGTGTTTCATTCCTCGAAGCTCCGAATTCATGTACCGAACGACGATCGACTGTTTCCTGGTCGGTCCGACAACCAGATTTGGCAAGCTGAAGACCCTGAACAAGAATGGGCGGTCAGCCGAATTAATTCTCATACAAGGTCGAAGGAAAAGGCACTGTTTGAAGTGGTATGGAAGGATGGGGACAGTACTTGGTTCCCCTACTCGAAAATTTCGCATCTAACCGCTTTGGATCAATATTTCGAGGCTCTTGGTATTTCCAGAGTTGCAGACTTACCCGAGGGACATGGAAAGCCAAACGAGGATGAACAAGTCCTGCTTGGCTTGCTCATACTGTCACCTCTCGAAATTTTACCTATAAATTCCACCTTCAGTCCACTCCTGCTCTGCACCCTTATCCTTCCCTTTTCCATTCGCTTTCAGCTCGCCTCCGCTTTCGTGTCCTACGCAATGTCTTCTATCCTCAGCCAACCTGCCATTTCCGCGCGGATCAGCCATTGCATCACATACGACCATCGTACCAACCTCATCACGCTCATCGACAACCAACAGAATTGTCGCTTCACCATCCATCCTGCTCAGCTTAGGACCATGCTCCAGTTCGATTACTTCATCCGCAAGCAACCCGGCAAACACACTGGCGCCCAAGCTCCCCTCGGTTTCTCTACCTTCAGCGACGTCTATAATCGATGCGCCAATACCACCGAGAAGATCGCTTACCTCACTAACGAAGGCTACAGAATCAATAGCCCTCCAGTCAACAAGCATCTAATCGACGTTTCGATGATCAACACCCGCATTCAGCAAAGAGATCCAGCCCTCGAAACCTTGGGTATCGTGGATCACAACGGCGCTACCAATCAGCGCAGCGTCGCCACCGTCGGTCGAATGATGATGTCGCGTATTAAGGATTTGGAAAGGAAGGAGATGAAGAATCGGTTTGCGAAGAACAGGTTGAAGTTCAGGAAGGAGAAGCAATTCGGTCACCCCGGCGACGACACCTTTCATCTGAACACTCTCGCCTTTACTGGTAACGGTACCCCTATCACTCAATCACCTGCCCTTTCGAGCGTCAGTCTTCAGGACTTCACTGAAGCCGGCCCCAGCAACTCCATCGACATGCTTATTGACGGAAGTCAAAACCTCGACAACTCTCTTTTGGACTTTACCTCAGCCTTCGAACCCGAGGAGACCTCCACTTCTTAGGTCTGTATGAGTAATAACTGCATTCGTTAAGACATGAAATAAAATTCAGCGCAACTTCACACCAAGGCTAATTTACAGGGGTCTTTGGAACCCGTACCCAACGCATTGTGATAATTTTATTTACTACTTTGTATCGCCCTTCTTTGGCCACCACTCCAACGTCACACCGGTTTCTTCGTAATATGGCAGGTTCGACTTATGAGTATCCATGTTTCGATCCCGCCTCGGAAAGGATTCGAAAGTTTTCCTGGTGTCGAGAATGCGTTCAAGTGAATCCCTCTCCCTATGAGGCAAACGCAACGCCTCTAAACCATGGACGGTGATCTGGTAATGTTGCTTCTGAAGACTGTATTTGTCTTCGTCCTTGTTCCTGGTGGAAACACGCTTCTGTGTCTCGAAGACAATAGCGTCATCGTTAATATTCCTCGGTGCGTTGGCTTCGCCGAGCTCAAGCAGAATGCTGAGTATTGGATGCTTGGAAGTTGCGGCAAAGGCGTTCATGTGCAGGACATTGGGGGCAGGGACTTTGCGATTTTTCACCTGAACGCCAAGTAGGGAGAAATTCTCCTGTTCGAGGCGATCGTTGATACCTTCGGCGAAGACCATTGGAGCTGCGAAGTCGAGAGTCTGCTGGTTATCCCAGCACTGAAGCATTATACCCCGGAAGAAGAACTGGTAAAGGATGTCCAATTTGACGACTCCATAGTCTCTAGCTTGAGCAAAATGAGAGAAATTGACCCAGGCATCCTTGAACGCGTCTTCGAGTGGCTTCGCGCCAGGCTTGGCTTCGATTGGAATGGCGTTTTTGATGTAATCGTAGGCTTCGTCGGTGAAAAGTTGCTCCAGAAACTCCAACAGGCGAATGGGTCCATGGTATTTCATGGAATAATAGTCGAGGGTATGGCGATTGACGCGATCTTGCGCATTAATGAAAAGAATGCGCGCAGCAAGTTCACCGCGTTCTCCTTTGGCAATCAGGTTACTGGAAAGGGCGGTATTCAGGGTATCGAACATATTGATGTCGTCCGAGTGCAAAAGCTGAGCGGAAGCCTCCACCAGAACCGGTTCCGAAGGCGCACCAGTATTCATGGTCTCGCGATCTTCGGGCACCGACCAAACTATCCGCATGTGAGATTTGACGAGTTGTGAAGCCGTTTTGAGGCCTTCACGATTGGTGGTGTCGATATCGAGCATGATTCTAATCGCAAGGCAGGCCAATTTATACTCGAACTCTTCGCCCTTATGGATAGGGGAGTTTCCATATGTGATCCTCGGTTTGAGCTTTGCTTTCGCAAACTGGACTATGCGGTCAAGGCGGAAGGCTTCTTCGCCTTCGCCACGGTAGGTGGATGTTTGGTACATAGCCGCCCATCTACGGGTGTGTATTTAGATCGAATAGCAGGTATTCCAGCAGTAAAAACGTACTGGTAGCGCCCGAAACTCGTTATTAATTCCGGGGAGCACATCTTTTGTAGTGTGATGCCATCCACATGAAGTCGCTGGGCCACCGATCTAGTATGCGCATCGAACAAGTAGAACTCGGTGAGCGGCGGAACCAGAAACCCTCTTGAAGCCCTATGCGATGGATGATGGTATGAAATAGGGGCGAGCAGCTCTAGCTTGGAATTGGTCGACAGGGAGACGGTGAATATGGGGAGTTCCTTCAACCGGGCTAGCGAGCGCTCCACCAATGCTAATCTCGTCCAGGGTGGCGTAGCGGCATTTTCAACATCAGCGAGAGTGTGGGCTTCGTCGAAAACGATCACCAGCGCGACGCTTCCTGGACTTTGGTGCGCATGCTCGGTCTTGGTAATGTAGCCTATCAACTCCTGAGCCGCGGTCACGTGTCCGTCTTCGGTGACCGAGGTCTATGAAATCGAGTGGGCGAATTGGAGAAGGAAATTGGAAGAATCTCGCTACGTACCGCTTTCTTAGCAGCGGCCACCACCCTTGCAAAGAATTGCTGACGATTCGACCTCCCGTGACTAGGGTTCTGATCCAAATAATTGTACAGGAGCAGGGAAAGGGGCTCCGTCTCCGTCGGGGCGAAGGTTTGTAAAACGAGAAGCGTCTCGTCAAACAAGCACTTGAAGAATGCTGAGTAGCGAGCCGTTCCGATATCGCGGTTACTAAGCGGGACGTCGCACAAATAATCGCGAATCTCATCGTCCGGGGGTGGGTAAGCTGTGGGATAGATGAGCATCCGTCTGTGTACGGCACAATGAAATTGATCTCACTCCAACTTTGTAAAGGGTCGAGCTTCTCTCGTACATTGAAAGGAAGAGTAATTCGTATCTTTGCGATTTCATCCATTGTCCGCGACTTGCCTGTACAGGAGGCCTGAATGAAAGATGTCGATAAACTGTAGGTGTCCGTATTGCGCGAACGGGCATCGAAGTAGAAATCCAGCGTGCTGAGCAGATCAGTGTGTCGCTTTCCTTGATAGTTCAGGCTGAATGCCTCGATGAATTCTATAATATTTATGACTGAGAAAAAGCGAATATATGAAGAGGTAAAAGACGAACCTCGTCCTGTGGGTTGCATAGTTGTGGTGATGAGAACCGTCAAATGAGCGGACGAAATGACTAACGATCTGGCTCCTGCGGTTTCGGAGGTAAAATGGGGCACTGGTACGCGCCTACTGAATCTATATTTCTTGTTAGATCCAGGAGAAGTGAGAGAAATGACGGACCCAGGCTTACCTAGATAATCCAATATTGGGCGATATGTGCATTCTCGGTGTGACTGGGTTAGGAGCCGATGGACGATGGCGTTGTCGACCTCCAGTTCTTTGGGTCCGAAACGCAAGAGGCCAAGTAAGAGCGTCCAAAGTGAATAAAGGTGCATGCGGGACTCGGACTGATCCCAAGATTTCCACGAATCCTGGAGTAACGACCACTTTCCGGCGCTGGCGGATTTTATGGCAAAGTGTGCGGGATCCTGAACTTGAGTATCCGAGAGAACATATCGATACAAGGCTTGACCAACGTCGACCCTGTGCATTCTGTTGGCCTGTACTCCGTCGTCGCTCGTGACGTCCATTCCGATGTCGTCCGTGATGTCCATTCCGTTGTCGTCCGTAACGTCCATTCTGCGGTTGTTTTCAATGTTGATTAAAACGAAAGCCGTGTGTGTGGCTAGCGTTGACTGAGGTGAAGGTAGAAAGTAGTCTAGTGTTCTCCTAGATATGACTAATCATCGGACTTCTAAATATCTCTATATATACGGCGCTGTACATATCGACGTTCCCACCTTGAATACGATAGCACCAAACAGTCTATCTCTCGTGTGAGCTCTTCGTGTGTCGAGACTAGCCGTCCTATGACAGCTCCTCGCCACATATTTTTGACTGTGAACACCTCTATCGCCAACTACTAGCTTTTCTCTCTACCCTCTCTCACCACCGTCCTCGACGCCAACGGATAAGCCGGGTCTGATCAACCAGAGCCTTCCTAGCTCGACGGACACAATGCACCCTCGATACAACTTGCGTTTCAGCTCCCGTAATGGGTCTGCTGCTGGACGGAACGGGACGCCCAATGGCCAAGGTGCGTCGTTGCCCAATGGTGTTTGTTACTAACCACACCATTCCTTCCCTCAGCCCATCTACCGGGACTCAGGAGAGCGAACAGCCTCCGCCCGCTGCCCAGACGACTCTGCGTGCAGCCGGTTCTATTCCCTCGCCCACTCCGATGGAAGGCGAAGAGGTTCTCAATATACCCAACACCACCGAGCAATGCGGCACGTTTGCAACCGCTACTTTTGTATCTGCCGAACACTCGTCTTCTAGTGACGATAATACACCTATTTTTACCCCCTATACCCAGGCTCAGCGCCTCGATACCCCACCGTCGTTGTCACCGGAGCTCGCGAGCAGGTCTCGCAGCCCCATCCAGTTAGATTCGGACCAGGAGAATGCCGTCCGCATCGCGCAGTCCAATCTGACTCGCGTTCAGAAAGACCTCATTCATAGGAGGCAGGAACGAGTTGCCCAACGTGAGCGCTCGTCATCTCGAGGTGAAGGCACCTCCCGCCGCAGAGGCAAGCAAGTGGATCCCAGAAATTGGGGATCGTCTGGCATTCCTGACAACGACCTTGATGTCGTTGCTCAGCGTCGAGCTCTGAAGCTCTATAGCTTGATGAAGGACCAGGCTAGTAAGCCTGACGATAGCGCTGACCAGACCAGCAGCAACGAGGACCCAGAGGATGCCAATCGTGGCACCGCCGTCGTGCATAAGAAGTCCAAGAAGGACAAGGGGTCCCGCAAGAAGAACAAGAAATCCTCCGAGAGGCAACGCAGTGCATCAGCACCAATCTCTCGAGAGTTTGACGATGTGATCGACAAGGTCACTGGAGGGCGTGAGCGCGAAACCACCTCCAAGAAAGCTCGCACTGGTGAGCACAAGACTGCTAAGCACAAGCAGTCCACAGCTTCGAGGAATATGAAGCCCATCAACCAGATTAATCCCGACTCGTACCTCGGACGCGCCCTCAAGGGTGCCGCACGGGCAAAGCCAAATGGCAAGGCTCGCTATCCTGATTCCGACTCAGACGACGGGGACTACAATCCGTCTAGCTCAGACGACGAATCCTCCAGCTCAGAGGATAGCACTAGCAGCGGTACTGATTCCTCAGACCACGACAGCTCAGAATCGTCGGATAGCTCTGACTCGTCTAGCAGCGACGAGATTTCCAGCTCTGAAGATTCTAGTGACGATGATAGCTCAGATGATGACAGCTCAGCCTCGAGCGACTCAGATAGTCCTCGCAACAGGAGGCGCAAGAAATCTTCTAGTCGGAAGCGCAAGAGTCATCGTCGACGCAAGCAGGGCTCCGCTCTGAAACCCATCGAACCCCAGAGCTACAACGGGGAAGATGATACTCATCTATTCCACAAGTTCATGACGCAAGGCACCGATTACGTCGTTCAGGGAAAGGTCGAAAAACGTCGCCAGGTTGCTGTGCTGTCTAACTTCATGGGCGGCAAGGCGTATACATTCTACACTCGCGAGGTTTCGTTCTCCAAGAAGAAATGGGAACTGAAGAAGTTCTTCCGAGAACTCTTCAATTATTGCTTCCCTGTTGATTTCCGTATGCGACAGCGCAAGAAGCTTAACCGTTGTTTCCAGAACGATAAATCTGTCAAGGAGTACGCCTCCGAGCTCAATGAACTATTTGTTACCATTGGTTTCTCTGACAAGCGTGAACGCGTTCATAAATTATGGACTGGCCTTCGTCCCTCACTTCAGAAAGCCCTTTGGATCGATAAATTAAATCCAGAGACCTCATCTTGGAAACGAGTAGTTCGCGTTGCTGAAATTAATGAGATTGCAGAATCTATAACTGTATCCCATCATCGCGGCAATGGAGAACATTCCGAGCATTCCAAGCACCGCAACAAGGGTCNAGATCGTCGATCTCATCACAGAAATGACTCCAAAGGACATCGCAAGAGTCATCATAACTCATATGGCAAAAAGACCAATCACACTCCTCAGTTCTCATCTAACGACCATAAGTTCAAAAAATGGGATGATAAGCGCCGAGAGCAGAAACCGTTCCGAAAGCCTCGCTCTCAATTGCCTGACCGAGAGAAAGATGAACTTCGTGCATCAGGCAAATGCTTCAACTGCAAGGAAACGGGGCACCAGGCACGTCACTGTCCTAAGAATAATAGGGTCTCTATGCCTCAAGCAGGAGGTTCCCGGATGCGGAATTACAACATCGAGATCGATGTACAGGAGACGGAACGCCTTCGAGACCTTGCTGATACAACAGAACAGTTGGATACACTCACTATTGGAATGGTGAACCTCCAGAACTATGAGTTTACCTCGGAAGATGACGACTATGGTTCCGACTCTAGCAGTGGGAGCGCTCCTTCTATTACCGAAGATCCCGAGTGGATCCCCTATCGGAATCACTCATTTCCTTATGACTTTCGCTTACCTCTTCAGGAGGAACTAGGTGACAGATTGGCTGCAAAGGCGGAAGCCCAGCTCTCGTATTGGAGCTTCTACCCGGGTGATGGCTACAAAAGCACCAGGGACAATAAATGTTGTCCAGAACAGCGATTCCATGTCTACCAGACCGGCAATGACATGTATGTTATTATGGACGCACTTTGGCTCGATGGGGACGATGCTTTGGTCTCTAAATCCGACCTAGAAAACCCTGACTTCAACATTTGCCATTGGTACGGCAATGTAACTCGTGCGCGCAAGGGATGGCCTCCAAACCAGGCTATTACTCGTTCTTGTCTTTGTATTGAAGACCCTTATGCATTCAATGCCGAAAGAGCGCTGTTCTCAGGAAGATCTTACCCAGGGGAATGTTCTAACCCCACTTTCACCACTCGACATCGCTTTATTGTTTCCAAAAGCATGCATGACCCTAATATCTACAATATATTGGATCAGGAGCTTCGATTCAAGACTACGATCACTGCTGAATCGCTACAGAACCCCAAATTCAATATAGTCAAGTGGTATGGAAAAAGGATTGTGCAAGGCTTCACCGCTTTTGCAGACGCACTTTACGGCCCCGACAGTGGCCCAGAAGACGATTTTATGTCGTCTTTATTTCAAGAAGTCGACCCTGAGCAATCCGAGATCGAGTATCAGGTGAATTACCTTCAGGAACTCAACGCACTTGCTTCCAGAACTGAATTGGAAGAGAATGGAGACTATGAGATTGTTATCGGACTCCATGGGCAGCAGGTTGAGGCCGGAACTTACCCTGCCATTCAAAGAAGCTCATCCGCTGTCAAGGACGCGAAAAGATTCGTCCCTAAACCAGTTGTTATCGTTGTACAAATAAACGGACACCCATGTCGTGCCCTAGTCGACAGCGGCTCTCTCGGTGACTTCATCAGCAGCACGATTGCTGAGCAGCTGCGTGTACAACGCATTGAGCTTGCAAATCCTGTGGGTGTACAACTTGCGGTCCAAGGTTCTAGAACCAAAATCAACTATGGAGCTCGTGTTCAATTCAATTACCAGAAGGTTGATGAACAGAGGTATTTCGATATCATTAACATCTCAAATTTCGACGTCATTCTCGGGACTCCTTTCCTCTACCAACACCAAGTCTCCATTGGACTTAACCCATCTCGAATCGTCATTGGATCTGACGAAGCACTGCCGCTCCGTGGCGAGTCTGTCACAACACTTTCCTCTCGCAGTATGGCTGTCTACGAGGAACGAATTGACCAGGTTCGTCAAGAACTTGTTGACTATGCGAAGCCCCTTTGCAAGAAAGCTTCTGAGACACCCTTACCGCCACTTCGCGCTATAAACCATCGCATTCCGCTCATAGACCCGAGCAAAAAATATACATGGCGACCCTCGAGATGCCCTGAGCCTTTATTGAGCCAATGGGTTGACAAACGAAATGACTACGTCAATACAGGGCGATGGGAACCTTCTCCATCGTTCAACGCGGTCCCAATGCTTTGTATACCAAAGCCGAGCAAACCTGGTGAGCCTGTCCGACTCCGTACAGTCGTAGACCTTCGAGAACGCAACGCCAACACTCGCAAAATGGCATCTCCACTCCCCGATATGGAAGGGATTCTGCGCCGTGTGTCTCGCGCAAAGTATAGGTCTATTATCGATGGTCAGGATGCCTACGAGCAGATCAGGATTGAGCCAGACGACGTACCAAATTCGGCTATGATCACTCCAAACGGAACTATGTTGTCGCACGTCATGCAACAGGGCGATTGCAACGCCGTCGCTACCTTCCAAACCATTATGGTTAGCCTATTCTCCCCTTACATCGGTAAATGGATTGACATTTACCTTGACGATATTCTCATCTATTCCGGAACCCTTGAGGAACATGTTAAGCATGTCAAACTTGTCATTGACACTCTGAGAAGGGAAAAGTTTTTTCTGAGTGAGAAGAAGCTGCATTTTCTTACCCGTGAAATGAAGGTACTCGGCCGAATCATCGACGATGAAGGCATCCGAATGGACCCTGACAAGGTTGACGCACTTGTACGGTGGAAAACTCCTACCAACCGTGATTTATTACGCGGGTTTCTCGGATCGGCTGGATACCTTGCAGACGACATTGACAGGGTCAGAATACCTATGGGAATTTTGCATGGGTTAACCGGGGATACAGTTCCATTCCGTTGGGAATACACTCACCAACGTGCCTTTCAAGACATCAAGGACTTAGCCATGAGGTGCAAGGACCATCATAGAAAGCCTCTTGTCTACGACAAAGGAGCGCCACCTATCAATGTTGTGACTGACGGTTGCGGCACAGGCATAGCTGGTGTGGTCAGCCAGGGAGATGACTGGAAAACAGCCGCGGTAGCTGCATTCTTCTCAGCTAAGCTCAACCCTGCACAGCAGAACTACCCAGTTCACGAAATCGAAATGCTTGCCGGCATTGAAACAATGATGCGCCATCGCGATATCCTTCAAGGCATCCGTTTTCGCTGGTACACGGACCACAAGGGTCTAATTCACTTGCTAAAGCAGAAAAACCTGTCTGGTCGCCAAGCCAGATGGTTAGAGAAGATATCTCAGTTCGATTTTGAAGTCATCTACGTACCTGGCGCTGAGAACATCCTCTCGGACGCTTTGTCCCGCCTCTATTCCTTTGATGCTCCGGGAACCGTACGTGCGCGTAGCGAATACACCTATCATGATGTCGTTGACAACGACTCCATCACCGCCCATTTGATCTCAATGCCTGTCCTTGTCGGTGCGGAGGGCGCAAACGCCGTTGCGCCAAGGCCCAAGCGGTCTCGAAAAAGACCTGATACCCCACCTGCTGAAACCGGCCGCCCAGAGACTGGTCGCGAGTTTGCTGCCAGAGTAGCTCCAAATTTCGTCCTCAAAGGCCCTAAGGAACGAAAGGAGGGCGGGAGTGATAGGACTAGCAAAGAAGCTGCAGTCGACGTCGAGAGTCGCGACCGCGAGAAACTCGTCATCAGAATTCCTGCTCGCCAGGCTAAACCTGCCGAAACAGTAACTCCAGATCAGGAGGACGAGCCCCCAGCGGCGCCTTCACTAATTGATGTTGTACGCGACGCCGACCCTAGCCTTGACCTAACCAAGTTCCTGAAAGGGAAATATTCTGAAGATCCATTCTTCGATATGATCCTGAAAGATAGCGGTCACTTCAGAAACTTTGTAGTGGAAGACGGATTGATTTACCTTCAAAGGCTTGACCAGACTCTGTTGTGCATTCCGAAGATCGACTACAACGATCGAAATATTCGCGAGATTGTCATCTCGGAAGCACACTCTATCCTTGCTCACCTAGGACCGAGAAAAACCACCGATTACCTTCGCGATTACTGTTGGTGGAAGACAATGGTCTCCGATATTCAGTCCTTTTGCGACTCCTGCATCACCTGTAAACGCTCGAAACCGTCCAATCAGAAGCCATATGGATTATTGAATCCGCTGCCCGTACCTGCGCAACCTTGGGAATCAATTGGTGTCGATTTTGTCGGCCCGCTTCCTGAATCAAAGGATCGTAATGCGTCTTACGACTCAGTCACCGTTATCATTGACTTACTGACTGGTATGGTACACCTCGTACCTAGTCGGACAAATTACACAGCCCGCCAAGTCGCTGAACTGATCTTCGCTGAGGTTTACAAGCACCATGGCCTACCGCACTCTATTGTCAGTGATCGTGACGTACTGTTCACGAGCTTGTTTTGGCAGCACTTACATGAGCTCATTGGTACTCGACTCAACATGTCGAGCGCCTATCATCCCGAGTCCGACGGTTCAACGGAACGCGCCAATCGTACCATCACGCAAATGCTGCGTCAGTGCATCAGTCCCAACCAGAAGGATTGGGTGTTGAAACTTCCTGCAATTGAATTCGCTATCAACTCCGCCAGATCTGAGAGTACCGGCTACGCACCATTTCTCCTGAACACCGGAAGAATGCCGCGATCGTTCATCTGGAACTCAGCAACAAAGACCGAGTACCCTGGAGTTCGAGTGTTTGCGCAACGGCTGAAGTCCGCCATCATGGCTGCACATGACAGTATCCTTGCGGCGCGTGTCAAACAGACCCGAACTGCAAATAGGCGCCGACAGATAACTCCTTTCAAGGAAGGAGATCTCGTCTACATCTCCTCGCAGAACATCAGCATTCCGAAGGGTCTAGCTCGCAAACTCGTACCTAAGTTCATTGGTCCTTATCCTATCCTGAAGGACTTCGGAAACAACTCATACCGCATTGGGTTGTCTCAGAATCTGCACAAACGGGGAGTCCACGACGTGTTTCATTCCTCGAAGCTTCGAATTCACGTACCGAACGACGATCGACTGTTTCCTGGTCGGTCTGACAACCAAATTTGGCAAGCTGAAGACCCTGAACAAGAATGGGCGGTCAGCCGAATTAATTCTCATACAGGGTCAAAGGATAACGCACTGTTTGAAGTGGTATGGAAGGATGGGGACAGTACCTGGTTTCCCTACTCGAAAATTTCGCATCTAACCGCTTTGGATCAATATTTCGAGGCTCTTGGTATTTCCAGAGTTGCAGACTTACCCGAGGGACACGGAAAGCCAAACGAGGATGAACAAGTCCTGCTTGGCTTGCTCATACTGTCACCTCTCGAAATTTCACCTATAAATTCCACCTTCAGTCCACTCCTACTCTGCACCCTTATCCTTCCCTTCTCCATTCGCTTTCAGCTCGCCTCCGCTTTCGTGTCCTACGCAATGTCCTCTATCCTCAGCCAACCCGCCATTTCCGCGCGGATCAGCCATTGCATCACATACGACCATCGTACCAACCTCATCACGCTCATCGACAACCAACAGAATCGTCGCTTCACCATCCATCCTGCTCAGCTTAGGACCATGCTCCAGTTCGATTATTTCGTCCGCAAGCAACCCGGCAAACACACTGGCGCCCAAGCTCCCCTTGGTTTCTCTACCTTCAGCGACGTCTATAATCGATGCGCCAATACCACCGAAAAGATCGCTTACCTCACTAACGAAGGCTACAAAATCAACAGCCCGCCGGTCGACAAGCATCTAATCGACGTTTCGATGATCAACACTCGCATTCAGCAACGAGATCCAGCCCTCGAGACCTTGGGAATCGTGGACCACAACGGCGCTACCAATCAGCGCAGCGTCGCCACCGTCGGTCGGATGATGATGTCACGTATTGAGGATTTGGAGAGGAAGGAAACGAAGAATCGGTTTGCAAAGAACAGGTTGAAGTTCAGGAAGGAGAAGCGCTTCGGTCACCCCGGCGACGACACCTTTCATTTGAACACTCTCGCCTTTACCGGCAACGGTACCCCTATCACTCAATCACCTGCCCTTTCGAGCGTCAGTCTTCAGGACTTCACTGAAGCCGGCCCCAGCAGCTCCATCGACATGCTTATTGACGGGAGTCAAAACCTCGACAACTCTCTTTTGGATTTTACCTCAGCCTTTGAACCCGAGGACACCTCCACTTCCACTTCTACTACTGCTACTTCTTCTACTACCACTACCGATTAACTACTTTTTATACCCTTTTTTCATATACTTGGTTCGAGTCAACTTTTAGTCTTTCATTACTATTTCTCGATGCATCTCTACAAGCTCACAATAGCTTAATACCCACGCTCTTTGATTTACGTCTCTGTTCCGCTTCGAACTTTGTGTCTCGTTGATCACTCACACCACTCTTTTACCTTTATCTTTTTTACTTAGAATCTATTCTCTTCGAATAGTTGGAGGGCGTATGTAGCGGCTGCGAAAATCTTTCCCTCTCCTAGATATGACTAATCATCGGACTTCTAAATATCTCTATATATACGGCGCTGTAAATATCGACGTTCCCTAGCTTACCTTGAATACGATAGCACTAAACAGTCTATCTCTCGCGTGAGCTCTTCGTGTGTCGAGACTAGCCGTCCTACGACAGCTCCTCGCCACACCTACCCCGCTCCCTTTCCTGATTGTCATCGACGGCCTCGACGAGTGCGAAGATAAGGAAGGCATGAAGACGTTCATTGATTCGATGCTCAAATTCTTCAGAGCCAACCCGACTATTCCCCTCCGGTTCTTTATAACAACCCGCATCGAACAGCACATTCAAGATCGCCTCGAGGTTCCAGAAGTCATTTTGGATAACCTTGATCGTCACGGATCTGAACACGACATCGAGATGTTCGTCGAAGCCGAGTTTCAACGAGAGGCGAAACGCAATCGCGTCATCCGGGCGTACATCCAGCAACATGGAAATTGGCCCACAGCATATGACCGCCACGAGTTAATTGATCACATCCAGGGGTCATTCATCTTTGGGTCGACATTGCTCAAGTACATCCTGTGGAACAAAGGTGACGGTCTAACGCCCATGGATCGCCTACCCCTCGCACTCGAAATGAATCCAGGTCTCGATGGTCTTTACACGCAAACCCTTGCGCGTGTCGAGCATCTCCCCCCGCAAACCCTCCCAGATCTAACTCCTTCACGAAATTCTATCCATAGTCCTCTGTGTCGACTGTGATCCTATAATAATCGGCGTTCAGCTTTTTGCCAGGCCAACTTATTCTTCCCCTATCATAAGGTGTGTAGATATGCCTCCTACCACGATTGGGTCGACGACAGGCTTAATAGCACCGTCGACCACACATATGTACCACGATTGGGTCGACGACAGGCTTCATAGCACCGTCGACCACCCCACATACCACCTCTAGTTCTTCAGGGATTCGTTGTTCCCACCCGACTTCCACCGGGCTGCCCAGCCTTCAAGCAACGAAGGCATCCCTCAAGTCCTCGCGCCCCACCCTTGGCTTCCGGGTGGAAACGCAGATGGGGAGGTCAACAACTACGTCGCTGATCCCGATTCGGCGGATTTCCAACATCTTTGCCGTATGTATACGAACGTCGTGGAGAATGTGGTGGGGTTGTACCCGAACCCGACTGGCATCTTGAAGAGGAACTTGATCAAGAATCTCCATTATTGGTACACCGGCGTTAACGTTACCTTCGGGGGATGCACGGAGTTGTTCCCTTATGGCCAGTTGTAGGGTACGCTCATTCCGATCCCTTGGACATGCTTAGATCTGAGAGTATTTACATCATGTTTGGTTTTCGTTGTCCGTGATATATTCTTAATCGTCATAAACGTTGTCTATGCAGAATTTGTCACTTGGCAAACTTGGGAGCTCTGGGTTAGAAGGTTATAACAAAGGAACCGTCTATTCTGAGATACGGTAGCCTCTCAGCCGGATCGCCCAGACTTAGCAACGCCGGCATCTTCAGCACTACAGAGTTGAAGAAGGACACGATTCATCCTAATCCGAGCATTAACCTAACATTACTCGCTTGTCAACCCCTCGATCTCCTGAATGACTGGTTTTCGTCAACAAAAGTACGGCGCGGTGCGAACCTTATGTTGATGGCGACGATGAATTGCCTCGTTGTCTACGAAGTATACTAGGCAGCCGGATCACCTACTCGAGGTGCAAGGGCCGGACCTAGTAGAATAATATTCAAATATTTGATATGTGGACGTGCTAATTTGATAGATAATGCGTACTTCCAATGATACGTATACACCGGTTGCCGTGTCTGTCGAATTTTATCAATCTCCAATGACCCCTGCCCGCACCGAAATTCAGAGAACCAATTCATTGCTTATCCCTGGAAGGTCTTGGCGGCTGCCAACTGGGTAAGTACGATAACAGGATAATTTGACTGCATGAGACCAAGCGGGAATCATGTATCCATCAAAGGTAGGCTGAAGTAGCGAAGGTCGGAAAAGATCAAACGCCGTTGAGGAGGCGTCAGTCGTGAAGACAACAACAACGGGACGTCCGAAGGACGATAAGAGGGGGGGAAGGAGCGATAAAAACGCTCACCTCTCCAAAAAGTCCTTTGACAGTACTAGCACACGTCTTTTGCTCTTCCACGTTTGCAACGGCCTCAATCCCGGCTTTCCCAAATTGATGCATGGAGTTTCCAACACAGTCTACGGGGTCGTAATCTGAAGCAAAAGTAATCACGACCATGCGAAACAGGCCTGAGGGAACGTGGAGACGTCTCGAGGGAAAACCGAACAAACCAGGCCAGGAAGGAAGCCAGGACAGAGAGATAACCCCGGTGCGGCAGAGATGATGGAACATCGGGCGATTGATGAGGACAGAATGCAGAGCTTAGGAAGCGATGGAGGGTAGAGCTGGGAGTCCGGCACAGGGTTGTGCTATCAGTAAATGAGAGAATCGTTTGTCAGCACATGAATCAAGGCAGGAGAGGGTAAAACCGACGATGATGATACTGTGTACCCTTGTACCCTAGCAGCGAAGGAGATAAAACGGAGCGCCCGGAGGCCAATGGCTCGACCGGGAGGTAGGTAGGGAGGTAGACGTCACGAGGTGGTGTTTGCCCCAAGTGTCTGTTGCGAACACACTCAGGTTCCCACCTTCCTCATCGCGATCCTCTTGACTTTGGTAGCCCACGTCTCGGAAAACAACTATATATTCAACGTACAACATCCTATATCAGGCAATACAATGAGACGAGTTCGAAGCAAACTTGGGCCCAGACGACAAGGAGAGTCCGAACCGCACGGGCCATATGAAACAAAGTACAACAGAGAGACAATTGTCACGGAACAGAAAGAAAGAGAAACCAAGGTCGGCCTGATCAGCCACCTGCAAGTATTTATCCAGCTGTTTGACTACGCTGTATGCTGGGGCGCCGCAGCGTCTGGAGCGGTTACATGCCCGCCTGGAATATCGATATTATAGACGTTCTTGCAAATGTAGACAATTGCTATTGAGGGGTAGGTTAGTATAAATTCTACTCAATAATCCTCCACACAGATGAAGAAGGTTTAGACTGACCCTGGAGGTACGAATCAGCCCCCTTTGTGAGGTTATCTTGCAGATCTGGAGGGAGCACCGTGGCTGAAAGTGCAAGGCCACACTCTGAACAGGTCACGAAGTTGGCAGAAAAGTCTTGAGTGCAAATGCATGAATAGTCCTGAGCGTTACTGCAGCCCTGATAATTTACGGTCAAGATCATGTCGGACGTAGAAGAAAAAACGAGCCATTTGTGGGCACGGACCTGTTCCAGAGTCGTCGCCCAGTTTGGACACGCTTGGCAAGTGTTCGGGTCAACTGGTCCACGTTTGAGAACGCTGACCAGTGGCAGGAAAGAAGCGTAGACTGACAAGAGAGAAGAGGTCGTGATGAGCTCGCCTGCACCTGGTGACTCTTGACCATAACAGCCGTACCTTGAGTAACGAAGAGACCAAGGAAGATGTAGACGAATCGCATGGTGGGTTCAAAGGCGAGTAGCAGTAGGAATGCGAATACAAGGTACGATAGGAAGATAGCGTAGAAGGAGGTTGGTTGGAATGAGCGAGGGACGGTGCACCTGTATTTATATTCGATTGCCCGCAACAGACCAGTCTGCATCATCCCCCCAGAAGCGTGCCGCTGCCTTCTGCCCCAGGAGACGCTCCCCGAGCGTCTCGCAGACCGTACCAATCATATCTCACCTTGAGGCTGTAACACCGCAGCCGCAGCCGCTCCAGTACCACACCACGACATCTTTAATTCACCGCACGGCGCCATACTAAGTGACGCACACACATATGACCTTCATTTGAGTAGGAACACGAAGTGGCGCCTTGGTCTTGGATAGGGTCGTACACCGCCTCACAAATTGTATATCTATTTATTAAGGACGGGTACGATCCTTGGCGGCGAGTGTGCAACAGCGCTCAACGCTATTATCAAAATCTCTGTCCGTTAGATTAGGTAGGTTGGTGGGTAGGCCCTATTGGGACCTTGTGCTGTTACTTACTACCCAGCTACAAATGAGTTATGAGACTGGATATCATCTCTAGATGGTTCGAATTTCGAAATGAGGAATGTGAAATAGATAAAGCATCACGCTTGGCTAGTACTATAAACAAGCATCCCCAGTTGCTAATTTTAAACCCCCCCAATTACGATCTATGTCTTACTACCGAGTGATATCGTGTCTACATCCACTATCTTATTCAATCCTCAAGACCGGTGCAAATTGAATAACCACACCAGCGAGGTGAGGCTGACAGATGCGGCGTGCTCGACCCAGCAAACCAAACTGGTGTTCCACTGCTCGGAGCCGGACGAGGAGTGGAAACCAGCCGTTCCTGATTGGGACCTGGTGCCGGAACCTATCCTATGCTATCCCCAGTAGACCCTCGAGGTTATTTTTGGAAGTTCCATCCGTTGAGACAGTCGGAATGCTCACTCGGCGCATCACACCAGTGAGTTATCAGACGAGAGATCCCCTCCCGACGGCTGGGAATGCAAAACAGAGGAAAAATTCGTCTTCGTTGGTAGCATATCAGTGTTTTGGGCCTTCAAATTTTGGGATGGCAATATTTCGTTCAGGATACACATGTGGGGCCCACGAGTTCAATGTGACACACTCTGACAGGAGGATTGACGCCCTCTACATCTTAACCATTTTCATTTTGAATATCGATGATACGAGGAAGAATGGGGTCGGTCGTTATAGGTAATTTGTGTCATTATCGCGCACAGGCGTTCTAAGGATCCATCTTCTGACTCTGAAATTGGAATGTGGCCCTTGCGAACACATTGTTGAACGAGCTCATTGAACCTGATATCACCCGCTGCGCTCTGCGAGGGAAAGATGGAGGATTAGCTTGTGGTACTCGAGTAATGTGAAACACAATCTCTGGTATCTATTTTAATAGCTGTCTTTCGGTGAATAAACCCTCCGAGTCACCCAAACGCAAGCCATCTCAATGGAGCTGCGACGGGATCGGCTGCGAGAATCACATAGTTCTCAAACAAAGGGAAGATAAACATCTGCCGAGAGAGCGCTGCGCTTTGAGAATGACAAATTGAGCTGGTTGTACATA
>SDEE01000435.1:0-41659 GCA_004126415.1 Candolleomyces aberdarensis | reverse complement strand
CTTGTGGTTTGTCTATAAACCCTGGTATGAACCCCAGGAAAGAAGCCATCAAGTTCCATCAATTTATCTTCTCCTCAAATTCAATGGTGAGTCATGGAAAGTAGTTAGCAACCTATGTTGATTTTAGGGTTCTTAGGGTTGCTTAGGGATTAGATAAACCAGCTGTGGGTATTGCCAGTGGTTTGTAGATAAAAACACCCTCTAGGGCTCTCATGTGAAGAAGTGCATGTCAGCAGATGATGATGAAGAGGTTCAAGCAGCCACTGACAAAGGCTGTCCTAGACTCCTACACAGTCCGGGTCATAATGCTGCCAGGCGAGGAGGACCCAAGGAACGCATGATGGCTGCTTTGGAATGGGCATTCGACAGTAAAATGGAGGGGGAAGAAGTGAGAGAAAGGGCAAGGCCTTCGAACAAAAGCAGAATCAAAGTAGAGGGGAATGACATCATAACACATGGACCAAGGTCACCTAAGGCGACAGACTCCCATGAGCCAATATTTGGGGCAATGCTCTCACAGGTTTCCGAGTTTTGCAGAACGGATCTACGTTTTGTCAGAACAGAACCCTCCCCACACTTTGTGTGGAGTCGGGGACGGACTTGCGCACGGAGTAACGGACTTGACCGTCGCAGATGCTTCCATCAGGGGGTCCTCAGTTTTGACCTGAATCTTTAGATAAAAACAAGAAACTGTAGAATTTTATCATATCTTCACATTCTTGTTTTTAGATCTGCGAAATATGGCTTCAAAATCTTGCCCCGAAGGAAGTTCGACGACAACTTTGCAGCGACTCGTCCAAATAGGGGATTACTCGTTTACACACCGCGATACAGTGCTTGCTGAAAGGGCCACTCATCACTGTATATTTATATCACTTAATATAATCTAAACATATTCTTTGCCTTTGCACCCTCCAATCAAGTTGTTTTCAGCAGTAGAACGAGCGGGCCTCGATTACGGAACAAAGAAATGCAGTTCCCACGAGGGTGTCACAACGGGTCACACATTCCGAAGTGCTGGTTGATTGAGCCCTCCCTTACCTTCTCGGTTCGTCGTATCGCAAAAGTATGGGGAAGAGCGCAAAGCTACACAAGCGTGTGGTAAGGCTGTCTCTTCTCATCGCTACAGGGTCATCTTTACTCAACAGAAGCCTATGGTAGAAAAAGCCGAAAACTCCGGGAGGCGTAAGCACGGCGACCGGCACCTCCACACAGACCCAAGCGCAGGCAGCGAAAAAGAAAGCCACTCTCAAAGACAAGGCGTCGAAAGGGAAGTCGGATAGACAGGGGCCCGTACTGGCTGGTGCGGATTATGTTTCCCTTCTCATGGGAGGGAGGCGAAAGGCTCGAGAAGAAGCAGCAAAGCTTCCTACAGATGACGACTGATTCTATGTCTTCGCCTGCAACGAGAAGAACCCATCAACTCAAATGTTTTTTCTTTGTTTTACCAAATCGTCGACTGGATCGGGGCTTCTGCGCTTCAATTTGATTCGTTCAAGCGTCGCTCGGGGGCGATAACGTCCAGGCAGATTTCGGCGAGCGGTCGCGTAGGCGCGCGCTGGGCGAATACTCGAAGCGTAAAAATCGTTGGAAAGCGATTATCGATTGTCCATCAAGAAGGGCCAACTGCATACGTACATGCATAAGTAGCTACAACTATCCTACGGATTACAAGTATGTACTATGAGAAGGGAGAGAGGAGGGAATCGATATTCCAACCCGGCGGCGAACGCGAATATTGTCCATGGTAAAAATACAATGTCCACAAAGTTGAATTGGGTGAATTAAAGCAAAGTGTCACGAATGAACGAATGGCGTGTACGAATGAATATGCACTGAGGTTTACGAACTCGAAAAATAGAACCAGGGAGAAAGAGAAAAAAAAACATCATGTCTATCTAGCAATCCCAACACCATACCAGTCCGAAGTGCTATCCCCAGCACTGCTTGCAGCTATCGAAGCACGACCAGGAGCCAGTCTAACGACCCGTGGTGATGTCGGAAGAGCCATCGACCCACCAGGCGTCCGGGACGGTAACCCAGATGACCGGGGTGAAGGTTGATACAACCTCCTTCCTGCCTGCTCGACAACCGAATCCGCGGGCGAAAATGGATTCGTGTTTGACATGAACGAGAACCGTGACTCGGTAGCAGAGAGGGGTCCTGCCGGAATATCCGAATTCACCTTGAGCAACCGTCTACCGCCGCCGCCAACGAACTCTGGCGACGGTGAGGGGAGAACCGCTGAAGAAGAGATGGCTGGGTTCGCAGAGTAATCCTGACTTCCTCCGAAAAGTACCATTGGGATGGAACCCTCCCTGCTGCGCCCTTCCGACTGCTGCATCGCCATGTTCAGCATCCCTTCGATATCGAGCGAGGTAAGCGATAGCCGGTCGGCCTCGTAGTTCGTCTGTGGATCGACATTGCGCGTTTCCGAAAGCGCGATTGAAGGCCTGCCAAGGTGGTGTCCTGATTCAGGACTTTGCTGCTGAGGGTCGGGGGACATTTGCAATCGCCCATAAGGCAGAGTCGGGACAGTGTCGACTGGGGTGCGGGTGGGGGTAATATTTCCTTGGTTGACTGGCTCGAGGGGCACCGACGTGTATGTAGGATCGACGACTGAACCGGTGCGAATGCGGCTGGTTTCAGCCAGATTGGACCGCTGAAATCCTTTTTCGTTGGAGCTCTGGAACATGCGAGACCCATCGAATGAAGCCAACTCCCGCCGCCTTCGTTTCTTCTTCCTATCGTAAATGATAAAGATGACCATAGCCAGGGCGATAAGGACCACGGCGCCCCCACCAGAGGCAGCTCCAATGATGATCGTCCTTGAAGGATTGACGGTTAGTGTCATGGCAAATAATTTGTTCGGAGTGCTCACCTCTTTGAAACCACCCCGGAAGTCGGTGTAATCCCAAGTTGAGCCTCAGCAGCTTTTTCGGCCTGCAAGCACTCCTCAGAACTTGATTCACCTCCTGAAACTGATGATTACCAGCGGCGTCAGTGACTAAACTAGAAGCTTCGTGATAGAGTAGCTCAAACTCAAACACGACGTACCAGAAATCAGAGAAGTTGTTTCACGGATGCCGTTACTTCCATCGATGAGGAACATAACTTTTTTGTTCTGCGAAACGCTCATGATGTACTTTGCCTCCCCAGCGGTAGTGTTGTCGGAGGTACTGTCCAGTGCTAGTGAAATGCCGTTGGGCTCGAACAGCCTGACTCGGGGCGCCTTGGCTACCAAGGAAGTATTGTATTGAATGGTGAACTCTTCGCATTGGTTTGGGTTGTTCAGAAGGACAAAGCGCCGCGAAACTGGGACTCCTGTCGGCAGACAGTCGGAAGAATTGCCCTGCGCTTGCGTTACTGGCCCAGGCAGAACCGTGGTGAGCTGGGAAACTTGAGCAGTGGAACGACCAGAGCCGTCGTCTAACGACGCGATGAAGCGCGTGCCAGCGGAAAGGGGGAGCGCAGTGAGCGAGATCGTTCTGGTGGTGGCCGCTAACCTCGTCAACGGAACGACGATAGGGGCGGAGTCCAGCGGCAAGATTGTCAGTGTGAGGTCCCCGGACTGGGCCTCGTCTATCGGATCCCCAGCGAGCAGTAGGGTGGATGGCTGACACTGCTGGACTCCGTCGGTGAAGGTGAAGGTGAGCCTTGCTTGACATGAGACGACCTGCGCGCTAATCACGAAAAGAAAAGAGAAAATAAAGAGGAAGTCGGGGGCCATAAATAAGAAACAAAAGGTGGGGGAAGAAGAAGAAGGAAAAAGAGATACAGACCAAGCTGTAAAGAACGAAGAGGTCGTGGAAGAAGAGAAACCTGTTCCTGTTCTACCAGGCGTCGCAAACGGTCGCTTCCAGTTGGAATTTGGAATACGGCCCTGGCATCAGTCGAGTATCAGGAGTACCATGATCTAGAAAATATATTTCTTGGGTAACATGTCATAGAAAGAGGCAAGAACGATAGCAACGTGGAACAACGTCCGATGGCAACCTAAGCTGAAGGAGAAATTCCAAGATCCCAGAGCAACGGCTCAGGGATCATCACTGTCCCACATGCAAGCACCGATCACGATCCGCATCACACTGACACGCTCTACCTTTCCCTTTTCGGGTCATACCCGACGCCTTGAATATCGGCACGTGAAGCTGGCGCTAAGGGTTCTCCACACTTCTCTTCCAACCATGATCCGGCCTTGGAGAATTGCCCAACGAATTGCCCTCCAGTCGCGCCCGTTCTCGAGCACAACATGCTCGAGGTTTGAGAACTTGCCCAAGTCGAACTCACCCATCGTTTCCAAGCTTGATTTCTTCAATTCAGTCACAGGAAATGGCAGCCAGATACCCACTTACCGTGTCATCGACGGCTCTGGCAAGCTCTTGGAGGGTGCGGAGCTTCCAGAGGTACCCTTTGTCTTCTTTAAAGCAGAATATGGCTCTTACTTTGTCCTCGCAGATGGACGAAGCCTTTGCGAAGCGGTTATACGAGAACATGATGCTCCTTCCAACTCTGGACAATGTCTTGTACAATGTCCAGAGGCAAGGCAAGATATCATTCTACGTACGACTTAAGGCTCCTATCTTCCCTTGTACTCCACTGACGTCTTCCATAGATGACAGCTGTGAGTCGCTATCTAAGCAGGTTTCTTTTGGGATCCCATTTTAAGTGATTTGCCATTAAAGCACGGTGAAGAGGCGACAATTATTGGGTCCGCTGCCGGATTAGACAAGGAAGATGAGTAAGTCACTCGCTTCTCTTCTCCATCTTTTGCAGAATGTTCTAACAGATTTTAAGGGTACTGGGTACGTATTACTCACGATACAGGCGGAATTGTGCCTAGACTTTGTTTATCTCTGACATGGCACACAAGGTCAATACCGCGAGATGGGCGTCCTCCTTTGGAGAGGATTCGGCATGGACAATGTCATGGCTCAATGCTTTGGCAATGAAGAAGACTTTTCCGGCAAGGGACGCCAGATGCCTGTCGTACGTCACCAAAGGCATTATACTTTCGTACAACATATTCTTACCTGTTTTCCCTTCAATCAACAAAAGCATTTCGGATCTCCAAAGCATCACTTCCACACAATTTCTTCTCCGCTCGGAACACAGATTCCGCAGGCAGCAGGTGTTGGTTATGCTTTACGCCGTGATCCAAACCGGCGAGGTCGGTCCATCGCTGCCTGTTACTTTGGAGAAGGTGCAGCATCAGAAGGAGGTTAGTACAACCCATGACATACTTCTCAACTTCTTTGCTTGGTTCTAAACCAAACTAATGACTTCATATAGATTTTCATGCCGGCTTGTTGCTAGCGTCTACCATCCCCTCCCCCACTTTGTACATCGCCCGAAACAACGGGTTCGCGATCAGTACACCAAGTAAAGAGCAGTACCATGGGGATGGGATTGCTGCACGGGGACCTGGATATGGAATTGATACCATTCGGGTCGATGGAAACGACGTTTTGGCCGTTCTTAACGCGGTCAGAGAGGCCCGACGCCGGTGCTTAGAGCAAGGGAGGGCAGTTCTCCTTGAGGCTATGTCTTACAGGTTAGGAATACATTCAACTTTATCACAACTCGGGGTCTTGGCTGACCGGACTGTACGTTCCAGGGTAGGACATCATTCAACTTCTGATGACTCCTTTGCCTACCGACCGCGGTCGGAAGTTGAGGATCGTAAACGGATTGATAACCCAATCGTTCGTTTCCGCCTGTTCCTTGAAGCCCAGGGCTGGTGGAATGCGGAGGCCGAGGCTGATCTGAAAGCGAGATTGAGAGCAGATGTCATGAAATCTTTCAAACGCGCTGAAAGTCTCAAGCGTCATGAACTGGGAGAACTATTCAGCGATGTTTATGCTGGAGAACAACCGTGGAACTTGGTTAGTGTTGAATCTCCTTACATACTTTTTGTTGGGTTTCATTTGGCTTACCAAACTGTCAAAAAATTCATAATAATAGGTCGAGCAGAAGGAAGAACTCGGCAGGCTGCTTAGGAAGTATGGCAACGCTTGGGAACCATGGAAGAAGGAGCTCTCAAAGTTCAAGAACAACGGCGAGGACGTCATGGGCCGCGTTTAGTGGACTCGCGTCATCTCGTATTGATATCGGTTGTAGGGACTCAACGTCAGCCATAGCCCGTTGACGTCAACTGTATGGCTAGGGTAGCCGATATGTGCTCCCACACCAGCATCACCCATCTCCTACAGCCCCACACATACGGATTGTATACATACACCTACCGCAATACATATTCTGCGACAATTTGGATATTTGATCACAGGCGACTCGGACTTTGCTTTTCACTTTGATTCCCGTTCACGACTCTCTATAGGCAAGTACGTACAAATGTAAGCAATTTTTTTCTCATTGCGTGCAGGACGTCCTGCGGTTGTTACGACCTCCTCCACAAGTCTGCCTGTCCATAGCTGTCCATCTGGTTACCAGCTGCAGCGCTTCTGCCGCGGTGGTGCGGCGTTGGATTCGCCCGCCTTCGTTTACATATCGACAACCTCACAACCCGGGATACATCTGTACCCTGCATCCGGACTCAGTTCCCTGTTTCTGGTACTGAATCCTACTGAATCCAAGTAGCTCGGAGGCAAAATGGGTGCGAAAGCAATGCGAAAGAGTCTCCATATCGTCGCTATGATCCACCTCCAGATAATTATGTGGTGACAGCCGGTTGCAGTCCTTGGCGGCGGTGGACCTTCCTGTGCCCCCTTAGGGGTAGTTGGGAGTCTCCGTCTCTCCAGCTAGAACAAGTCGGTGAGGGTCGTTGACGACAGGGAGTTGCAGGCCTCCTGGTGTCCATCCCTCATGCTCGATCATAGTGCTACATTGAGGGCTGCCCCTAACTCATGAATGATCAAGGTACGCGTCCTTTCCGACTCGGGAGAGACCCTTTCCCCCTGGCCCTGGCGCATGAGGACGGATGCATATCTATCTCCAAAATAACATGAACGCAAAAATGAGTTTCTTGGGAAAACTTGAAACTCCTGTGTATGCGTATGATTGAACTCATGGGCGAAAACCACGGATGTGGCCGAAAATGAGAGACCGGTGAGATAGACTTGCGCCGTCGTAGATGAAAAACGGGATTGAACGGCGGCATCTATGTATCGTTCGGACGGATGTAGCTCATCGGACTAGGGGTTAAAACAGCTGTCTGTCATTGGTCTGTGAATATTAACTTTCTTCTAGACCTTTGTTTTTGTTCAATTGCGGCGATATACTTATTCTTATCGTCAACGGGTTTTGACAAAGTTTAATAGTAACTAGGTCTATCGATGGATTCGTGATTCATATAGCCATGAAATATGGTATATCCATTCAAAACGTTGTTTAGCTCAGGACTAGAACACAGTTTTGAATGCATAGGCGCTTTTCTGAATTCAAACATTAATGACCGTGTCCCATAATCGAACTCAGTGTAAAAGGAATAACCATCCCAACAACAATAAGTGCCACTCTCGAAAGGGGAGTCATTTCCTGCGCGTTGGTATTTTGGTGAGAAACAGGCTGGAGGACGGTGGCGACGTATAGAAAGCTTCCGCCCTGCATGTCCCCAGGACGAGTTCATGTAAGTACACATTGTATGACGTTGGAACAAGATTGGGTTATATTGCATGCAACGTTGAACCAGTGAGTATAAAAACGCGTAGACCACGAACTGATCACTTACAGAAACAAGAAGGGCAGCACCGACCCAACCGCTCGACTCATCGTTGCCGAATAGGGAGAGGAGCGTGTACGAGATAAGCGCGCTCACAGGCGTGGCGGCGCTAAATGCAGCGAGGTAGGTCCTGCACTCGGGTTTGGACAAGTTGAAAGACAGCAGGGATGATGTCAATGCCAAAGCCGTGGGCGCTAGAGAGAACGAGGACGAACCACATCCGATCCCGAATTAATTAATTTGAACAAATGAACAGACGGTGGGATCGACCAAACCAACGTACCTTTGTGGAGCAGTAAAGCAAGAAAGACAACCAATGTGACGTTATTTGTTGCACCAGGTGCTGTCTTGGCGAGTGAGGAGACTCCCAATGCAAGGCCATCTGCGAGACTATGAATCACAAGACCAATTGTGAGAGCAAAACCTTTTTGGCGCGCGTTCGATAACGATCCTCCAATCTCCAACGTCGTTGGAGTATTCAAGGAATTTCCAATCGAAGATGTCCGTTCCAAATCATCCAATTCAGCGTCAAACTCCACTTGTGAAGAGGGGGTCCCGCCCAATGTTACTGGGAGTCCATGGTGAGACTCTATATGATGTGAATTCGGAATAGCGAGTTGTTCTAGGGCAAGCATAAGAGTGAAGCCGACTAAAAGCGAAAGTGCTATCTTTGAGGTAGGCACTTCTTTATCCAATGGATTCGCCTCGATAAGATTCTCAATCCCCCTGTGAGGTGACCACGAGGTTAGTTGCATTCTAAACGCCGCAGCTGTTTGAAGCGTACTCGGGGATGATTACGCCCAACCCAGCGCCTAGGAGCAGGCCCGTACCAATTGCAGATAGTCGGTCGACATGTGCTTCTACCAAAGAGGTGATATTCATTCCAGCGCTTGAATAAAGTTGGCATTGACCTACTGGAGAAACCAATGGCAAGAGGCAAAGATCCAACCCCAAATGCTGCCGCCCCCAGCACAACGGAGAGTACTGCTAGCTGCGTGAACATCGTGGTTTTTTAGGCGCCTAAATACCTCGTGTTCGAGTGCAACTGTGAACGTGGAAGACAAGAGATGATGGTCATGGCGAGGTTTCTCCTTCAACGAGCAGTGACGATTCGCGCAGCGCCGCAGCCTCAAGCCGGCGCCTGTAGAGTCACGTGCACAGACTCGACCTGTGCCAACGTCGACCTGAACGGTGAACAACTCTTCGTCTTCACCGTCATGTCCCTCTGTCCACCGTTCGCTCCTTTCTTTGGCTTTGCAGGCGTTGCCGCTGCGGTGAGCAACTATCCACTAATGTTGCTTAAATGTCACTAATGGCCACCGCGCAGATGGTCCTCAGCAGTACGTTGTACCCTTGAAACAGGCAAATCATGACAATTGACGGATTTCGAATTCCAGCCGTCGGTGCTGCGTTTGGGACCTCTAAGGCGGGAATTGGGATTGCTGGCCTTGGGCAATTCAAGCCAGAGCTGATCATGAAAGTGCGCCGCGCATCGTACCACTCGGAATAGGATGTTAACCTGTTGCTCAGTCGCTCATTCCAGTCGTCATGTCCGGAATTATCGCCGTCTATGGCCTGGTAGTGTCAGTCATGATAGCCAGCTCACGTAGGCCAACCCTCCAATGTCTCTGGACCACGAATCTTATGCTCTGTTTGCAGTGTCGCCTAATGGGTATACCCTCTTCTCTGGCTTTGTGCACCTCGCAGCAGGTCTTGCTTGTGGTTTCACAGGGCTGGCTGCTGGCTACGCTATCGGCCACGTCGGTGACTCGGTAAGCTTTCAATGTTGGTTCCAAAACGTCAGTTTAACCAAGACCTCGAAACAGTGTGTTCGCGCCTACGTGCAAGAGTCGAAAATCTTTGTCGGAATGGTTCTAATCCTCATTTTTGCTGAGGTCCTGGGACTTTATGGGTGAGTGCATGTCTTCATCTCAAATCCACAATACTTTTAACTATTTTCTACAGGCTCATTGTTGCACTCATTATGAACACCAGGGTATCAGGTCCTCAAAGCTGCTAGATCTTGTTACTGTATCCTACATTCTATAACACGACCGAGTTTGAACACGATTAATCCGGGCTATCCAAATGTATGTCACTCGGTAAGATGGCAGTGGAACACGCTCTTTTATCGAGTATCGCGAGAACGACTTCGTGAGCCTGAAGACACGGAACCGGACGAAGAGACGCTGCGACTGCGCCTACGGGGAGCTTTCCGTCTCCTGTCACGCTCTCTTGACCGAGAGGATGCTGAGCTGGAAGATGATGAAGAGCTGGAGTCGGAATCCGAGCTTGACGAGTCGGAATCTGAGTCTGAAGAAGAACCACCGTCGGAGGAGGACGATGACCGTCTACAAGAGTTGCAAGCGTTAGGATGATAGCAAGGCAATAATAATGGCTCTGACAACGAACCTCCGGCGGCGTTTCCTCTCTGGTGATGAGTCTCTCTGTTTCTCTTTCCCTTTCCCCTTTTGCTTCTCTTCTTCCTCTTGAGCGCGCTCTTTCTCTTTAGCAGCAAGAATTTGGTTTGCAGTGCCCGCACTGGTTCGAGAGAGTATCAGTATCCTAAATCTGAGGGTGCAAGGAAGGAAAAGCAACGCACGGTTTCTTAAATTCCTCTGGTACCTCGACCGAGGGCCTCACTTTAGCAGCCAAACGCGGGTTTTCTAGCTGTTGCGTCCTTGAAGGTCGTGAGATATAGGGTCTGGCGTCCTTGCATTCATACGTGAAATGACCTGCGCAAGCTTTGGAGTGAAAAGAAGCTTTTGTCATGACTGACAGCGTCTACATACCTCTTCCCAAGCATTTCTGACACACAGTAAATGTTGTCGCCTTTGCGTTGTTTGCAGAACGCTTGTGAGGCGCGAATTTCGACATGCTGAAGGGAATGGAAGGAAGAAACAGCGGTACTCAGGACTGTGTCAGTGAGCAGATATCAGGCCGTGTGAACTTTTCCTCGGCCGCTCCCATTCAGTCGTCCCTTCCTCATGGCCTCCACGCCCCGCTTGCTCTTGAACCACTATGTTCATAGACTCAGACTCTCTATTTTGTCGACAGCTCCTTGGCTCCCTGCAAATATGCTGGCCCCCTGAACCAGGGAAGCTGTCTACAATGCCGCTTCTCGTGCGCTCTATCCCAATTCGACCTAGTACTCATGTCGACGCTTTGTGACTCGACTTCTCCCGTATATCAGTACCCTTGGAGCTCCGAAAGTATCCCAGCATTCATTCACACTCCCCCTTTACTCCTCTCTGCAATCTCGGGGAGTAAGGAGGCCATGGGTGGAAGCGCCTTCCACACCCTTCTGGGCAAACAAGCATTTCCTCGAGTCCCACCTGGGCTTTACAGCACGCTCAAGGCTCGCCTATTACCCAAGGTCTGCGAGCTCTACAGCTTTGTTGCCGTTCCAGTCGAGGCGCCAGAGAAGACGGACTATGGCGACCTCGATTTCCTAGTCGCCGGACCCAAGCCCACCGAGACTGGGGTGGAGCGGAGTGCCATACCCCATGGAATGGTCCAAGCTGCTTTAGGCGCCAAACATGTCATCCCGGTCGATGGAAATAGGACGTCCAACTACGCTCTTCCGATTTCTGTGGACGAATGCAAGGTCTTCTCTAACCTTGTACAGGATGATTCATTCTCCACGTCAAACCTCGAGGTCTTTTTCCAGGTTAGTGTACTTGTTTGCCTCTATCCAACTGATGGTCTTCCAAACAGACAACTGACTCTTGGTCTAGGTGGACGTCCATGTCTGCCAAGATGCAGCCGAGTGGGAACGTATTCGATTCTTTCACTCATACGGTGATATGGGCATGATGTTAGGGCTCATTACAAGAAGCTTTGGCCTACGCATAGGTGAACATGGTTTGAAGGTCCGCATCTCCTTAATGGGTCATTTCAATTCACCCGAGCTGTCCAACTGACACCAACATTCTGCTTGTCTAGCTTCCCATCCCCAATCACTCTCCGTTCCTCCTAAGTGATTCTTTCGACAGAATCTTACCCTTCCTGGGTCTCTCCCAAGAAACTTTCAACGCTGGCTTCCAAAAAAAGACGGAGGTTTTCCACTGGGTAGCTTCTATGAAGCACTTTAATCCTCGTTTATTCCGTTCAACCGGTCCTGGGGTGAAGAAGGTCAAATCAGAAAGGAAGATGTATGCCGAGTTTATCACCTGGATCGAGCAGGAATACCCGAAAAGCCCTTCTGGAGGCGATCGATTTCAGAAATCGATGAAGGATCACGCAGATATCGATATGATAGTGGAGATGGTTAGATCGGAGGCACTCGAATACTTCGAGAAGGCATCAGAATTCCAGGCGCTTATCGAAGCCCAAGGCAGCCGCCAGCGCTTACGGAGCAGTTTCAGTGGACATCAAGTCCGGGATTGGGCTGATATGGGAAATTATTGGCCAGGGGTGAAGAAAATAATGGATACGATGAGGGCCCAGATGGGTGGCGATGAAGGTGTTTTGCGCTTTCTTGAAGATAGAGGCGAGGAGGAGCTGTGTGCTGCTGCAATCCGAGTACGGAACGAGTTGGGTTTGACACCCAATTCGGAGCGGCAAACTGACATTTCATAAATACAAGGCATCACTCGACCCCTGGTGACCATTCAATTTTCCTTTGTCAACACTCACTATGGTTGGCGCTCGAGTCGGAGTTGGGCCTCCCGGAATACCCCTTACGCTCTGGGGATATTTGAGTGTGGTATGGATGAATGGGGAAGATGAAAAAGTATTGACTATTGTTTAGCACCCCAGCGCTTGTTTTTTGTCGCCCTGATCAATCTGACACCAATTTCAGATGAGTATCTTGTCCGCGCAGGGACTATCCCCCTGGAAGAGAGGCGGCCGTTCACAACGCCGCAGCTCGAGACCCAGCAGCCGGAAGGGCGCCAACCGAGTCGTTGGGTACTGACCCTGTACACCGTAATGGGTTGTGACATACATCCACCTACCCTCGGAGCATTGCGTGAACCCGCTGTGTCATCCCTGTGGCTGAATGTGTCATCCGTGGACTATAGTTGGGCAAATTCCTACATATTCCGTGCAGTTCGAAGCTGTATTTTTGTCGTCCGTAGATGCTCCTCCATGTTCCGCCCTGATCGGTCCTCGATATGTCGACATTTTCAGCGAGCCCACCACGAATGATGTGGTCGATATCACAGTCCTTTCGTAAAACAAGCGCTCCTTAGACTCCTTAGACTGGGCGCCTGTTGGGACAGCTGCCCATTTCAGCTAAACTGGCAGGCATTCAGATCGGAAATATGAACGATGTCCGATATCCGGAACGCATGCCTACATGGTATAATACATTACACTGCTAGCGCTTGGCGCTCCTGTGATCGTTTATTCGGACGCAGAAGCTATGGAGCTATAACAAAACATTAAATCCACGTTTGGTAGCAAGGACCGTCCCCATCTCGACTACGTACTACTACGTCCTTTTTTCATTTATTGGAAAGCACAGGCCAATTCCAGCATCTCGCACATCTTGTTACGATGGCACCGCTTTTCCACATATTATTGATATCAACAGCTGGGAACGCAGTTACGTCTCCCATAATTAAGCGCCCAAGCGATCTAGATTCATCGGAAGATCTCATCACACGATGTGGTTCTCCTATATAAGTTGAGTTACACCATTGGCAGGGCTGTCCCAAGCTTCCTTTCTACCCCCCCTCCCATACAAACCATAGACCAGGTCAGCTCGAGAGGGCGACAGCTACTATCCGTTCGTCGAGATAGGGTGCTTGTCTCGTCCTGTCTGAGCCTTGCCCACCTATTAAAATGTCCCCCCCTCACTCCCCCCCAACCCAAATTCCCTTCTCTAAGTCTCATAGGAGACCTCTGCCAGAGGATGCGATGGTTCTCGACAAGCCTATTGCTTGTTGAGCCTCCTTCCTCACTCTCAGCGGAGTGATTGTGATTTTAAATCTACCCAGACTCCAGGCATAATTGGCGAGAGCATGTCTGTCGCTCAACTAAAAAAAGCCCTTTGTCTGGACAGAATGGTTCTATAAACTCCAATCCCACCAATTTCCATCATGCTTGGAGACTGACCAAAATTGATATTAGGTGTTGGTACATACATAGGCATAGGATCTCGCCTCATCTCCCCTTACCAATACCCCGTCTTGCTCGCGGGGATGGCGAATACTCGAGAGCGAAACGAGGTAGAAAATTTCAAATCACACTCAAATTAGTGTTGAACACCAAACTAGGCTCAGAAAAGCAGGCGGGCGGCGGCGTCGTATTGAATAGACGTAATTCATAGGGTGCTACGCCCCAATTCACTACTGAACGTCCGTCTACTCCCGTTCGGCGCCTCAGCCGAGCCAAGAAGCGGGCGGAACTCACTTCTCTGTTCCTGCTACTCCCGCCAAAAAGTAGATAGACAGGCTATAAGTAGATACCAATACAAACTCCGAAGCGCCCTACAGGCTTCCATTCTGCTGTCAGTTGTGCGACACATCACTTCGACCATCCTCGCCTACGAATTGATTGAACCATCTAAGTACCTCGAAGTGCCATTTCAGGCTAGAACAGAGCGTGGATCAATACTCCATCATCGTTGGGGGAGAGATGAGCCCATACCTATTGCCATGTTTCAAAACCCAGTGGTTTTCATCGGGGAAGATGACAAGGCGACTGGGCACGCCACGCCTGGAAGGGAAGTTCAGCTATCTACCCGTTGCAAAGGGCGAGATCCGGGTGCAAACTCACTGCTGGAGCGCATGGAACGCCGCAATGCCTTCTGTTTCAGGCAGTCGGTAGTCCTTACTTCCGTGAATTAGCAGTTGCGGAGTAGACCATTGGTGAACGAAGTTGGCAGGGCTGTATCTGCGAATAGACTAAGTTAATACCGGATCCAACTCCGCCAGCACGTAGGTAGAACCTACTTTTCATTTAACTTTCGGGCCTTCTCCTCCCAAGGTCTGCGGGTTTGGTGGTAACCTCAGGGTGAGCAAGAGCTTCAGGTTAAGGGTGGTTAAGCGTATTACCTTCCTCCCCATTCGTGGTTGAACTAAGGGCCCGTCGTCAGTCAACGAAATTACGGCTGTTTCACGGGGAACAAACGATCACACTCACGAAAAAGAGTTCATCCGTTGAATATCCATTGTAATTGGAATCGAAGACCTGGCACGATGTCAATTACCAGACTGGGGGGTCAGGAAAAGACCTTTGCTTACTCCGTCGTGACAAACAAGCGCCTATGAATTGCCTACGATTAAAACATACGCTGAGAAATCAACAAGACGGACTGCACATGCCTTGAAATTGAACCCGAACTCAGGGTGACCTTGTATCCAGCTGAAGTTTCACTCGATTAGACTTTCCTGGAAAAAAAAGGAAATAAAAGGAAACAAAATGATGCTTACTTTATGGCGTAACCTCCCCAACTCGCCCCGGCAGCCACACCGCGTTCTGGATCGATCTATTTGCGCCGCTCTCCTCAGCCATCGGATATACTATGGAGCGTAATAATAGCTGACCTCTGGATATTTCTCGAAGATGTATTTCCACCCATTTGCCATGTCAACGAAAGGCTTTCCTCCCCAATCTTCGGCGATGGCATCCGTGAATTCTATCGTGTTTCAGGGTCAGTACGCCTCTACACAGCCCTATTGAATTTATCGTACCTTGACCAAATGTTGTACTCCCAGTGGGATTAACCAGGATGACGAAGAACCCTTGGTTAGCAAATACTACAAAGAGTAGGATTAATTTGGTATGATACATGAGGAAAGCATGCTTCTTGCTTACCATTGGGGTTCCAACGATTAGACCATTGGTCCTCCCATGCTCCTTGGGGACCTGTACGATACGTCAGTAGACGGCATAATTCATTCTACGGCAGTATACGCACCTCCATGAATGAGGAGTACGGCAGGCCATTTCTTGATTTGAGCAGGGGTCCATCCCTTGGGTTTCAACAGCCAGCCCTGGACCTTCTTCTTATTAGCGCCAATGAACCAGAACTCCTCGCCTTCAGACATGTGTTTGCCTTCCAAATCCGCCTTAGTGAAATGTGTTAATCGCGAGGGCTGGATCGTGGCCAGTGCAGACGTCTCGCCGTTCAAAATAGCGCCCTCGGCGGCCTTGAGGTCACGGAAGATGAAAACATCGTTGGGCGATGTGAAAGAGGACTGCGTGAAAAGGAGGCGATCGTTCGGGAGAATGTGAATGGTTGAAGACGCTCGAGAGTGTGTAAGCGGGACTGGTGTGGTATACTTGGCATCCAAGGTTGGGTGGGTCGAGGATTCGGAAGGAGTGGGAGGAACAGGTAAGGCGAATATCTTCACCTTTGCTTCATCACCCGCGGTGAGGTAGATGAAGCTATCGTCACGAGAGAACTGTACAGTTGAATGAGCGCTCTGGGAAACGGATGTGACGGAAGAAAATTGTAAAAAGAACCCACAGTTATCTCGGCGGGAGACCTGTCCCAGCTTTGCGTGACTGTGAAACGAACATTCTTGTCTAGGTCGTAGATCACGATCTTGGCCCTAAGTTCAAGAGTTCAGACAAGCTCATCATGCGTTAAAACGGCCGCCGAATTCACCTGTCACTTTCGTAACCGTCCTCATCTAATTCGAGCCACGCGACCTTTGACCCAGCTTTACTGAACACAGGAGCATGTACTGCGCCTTGCTTTCCGGAGGTTAACTCTCTTGGGGGCGAGTCTCCTTTTATGTCAACAAGGTAGACCTGAGTAACCAGCACGCTCAGGACTCTGTCTTTAAAATGAAAAGCACGGACGCCTACATTTTGTTTCGTGTGCCATGCTTCGGGTAGTTCGGGATCCTTGCAGGTATAAACGATATGCGAACTTGAGACGTCATAATCATCGGTGCCACCAAAAGGTTCTACTGGCGAGTACTACGGAGATGAAGGCATTAGTGTGAGATAAATTCATAGATGACAGCCACACTCACATGGCCAGTACCCCTCAGAGGAGAGTGGAAGGTATCCCCAAGACTCCATTTCTTGTCTTCACCTTTCGACAACGGGACGCTGAACAACTGCGGCCGTTTGAGACTTTGCCATTCATCCCAGTGCCTGGTGTAGGTCGTATCATAGACATGAGCCGAGTTTCCCCTATCGTCCCATTCCTTGTCCCTTCTCCCGACCGACGTGAGGTTGCCGTCTTCATAAACAGTTTCGGAGAACACGAGAAGAGAAGATTCTGGAACATAGCGGAAGTTTGCTGGAGTCTTGGTGGGGAATGTTCCGATAAGCTGTGCTTCCCCGCTGAGGACCTCAGGCTGAGTCGACTGCGAATCGATATGGACATCCAACACGTAGATTTCCGCGCCGTTATCTCCCTCGACGACATTGGCGATAGTTCTCTCGTCCAACCAGAATGTATCTCCACCTTTTTCGAGCTGAGGCAATGGTTAGGTCCGACCGTCAAAGGCTTCAAGGGGGGTTCGGTCACGCACCGGAATTTGGAGAGGTTCAATGTTGGTTTCCAAAGATACAACGAAAAAAGACTTGTGGTTCCTGAAAAAGGGTCATGAGTTCACGGAAAGCGTGGGTGGAATGTAGTACGGACTTCTTCTCCTCCAGATTGAACTGGCTGAATGGTACGATGGCCAGGTCACCAGGTGAATTCGGAATAGCCGACCCCGGCCTGCCCAAGGATACCTGCCGACTTGGATTAAAGAAAGACCCTTCCTACGAGTTGAACTACCCACAAGATCATTTGGCGAGAACGTGTCTAGACCCTCCTTGAAGGCGAATGGTTTGGTAGCACGAGCGAGTGACGGCGTCGGCGTTTCTGGCATTGCTGGTCCAAAGGGTATTTGCGACGTCAGTCCCAGGAAGGGTATTGGGAACCTCATTTTTTGAGGGCCCTTGAGTATTATAGTTGCGGATAGTCGTCGGAATTCAACAAGTCCCAGTGAACAGTGTAAGGAAACGGCGTTTAGCCGACTGTGACTGATGCCGACTGTCACTAAAAGCGCCTGCGATTTGGGTCCAATACAGTCGACTACATACGGTATTGAATACAATCGGTAGTTATCGTGATTTGTGAAGACGTGACGGGTGATGAGTGCAGTGCATATGTTGAATAGGATGATTAAACTACAACACTGAATATGCAGGGTTGTGATCTTGCTCGTGGTGATGTCTGCGATAGGTGGTACAGGTATAGAACAGAGGTGGGAAACTATTTTACTCGCTCATATCAGCCTCTTCTTCGTCATCCTCTCCGTCAGCAGCCTCTACCTCTAAGGGAATATCGGCAGGCGGATCCATTTGAACGAGCCCTCCAGTTGTTGCATCCCATCTTGCGAGAAGAGAAACCCGGAAGACTGCCAAGCGCTCTCCAATGAGCTTCAACAGTTGTGCTTGTTCTGCAGTCAAAGGTTTACCCTTCTCGCAGATTTTATGGGGGGCATGCAACGTAGGTACACCACGGTTCATTGTCGTGGTCAAACCGAGCTTTCGAAGCTGTGGGTCTTCGTTGTGAGGGAAGGGCTCGGGGGGGTCTGAATGTTTTTGCATGACTGGGCCGGCAGGCAGGATAACTGTTCTTGTCGCAATGTTGCCTGCTCGTGCAAATTCAGGCTGTTTGAAGTCGTCGAACCATTCCGTAACTTCTGATGGTTCGGAATCTGTGAATAGCAAGCCAACTTGGCCTTTTATGAGCTGCAATGGAAGATAAGCTGTCGTCATTTAAGATGGAAAGACTGGGTTACTCACTTGAGCCAGTTTGTGCAACCCAGGCTTATGCTCCTCCTCCGGCGTTGTCCCAATCCCCTTGGCCATGACTGCTCCTCGTCCAAAGAATATCCGCGCAGAACTATGCCTCCCATTATTGAAAAGACGCAACTCTAGATGCTAGGACGCACTCTTTCCATAGTTTCCTCACGGTTTTGAGATGGGTGTTTCGCATCGAACCCACGCCAAACAACCAGCAGTACCTGTACTTGTCGGCATTGGCTTGCACCTTCAACGATGAGTGTTATTGGTTGTGCCGCTTCGATCGAACTGAAAGGCAGACCCACCTCTTCGATAAGGGCATTTTTGTGTTCCCTGGTCTTTTTGGAGACCTGTGTGAGGGATACTGTCCCCGTATTTTAGCCTTCATTCACCCAACACTACTAAGCAGGATCCATACCAAGTTTCGAACGTTTTGAGCGGGGCATGGTTGGAAGAGCAAACAGAGAAAGGACAGTGATCCTGATGATGGGAATTCAAGTCCGCCAAAAAATTATCAGCACTGATGTGCCCCTATCCGGTTGTGATCTCACCAAAATGGTCGTCGTCTCTCCGTCCGAACTCAAGGCCCTCGAGGATTGCCTCCTCAATACTTCAGGCAAAGTTCCTCTTCATAATCGCTTTAGAGCCCTGTTTACGTTGAAGGGCTTAAAATCGGAAGAGTCTGTCAGCATCATTGGGAAAGGTACGCGGGCCAGTGAACAGATCAATATTGCAGTTAATTAACGAGTCGGGTAGGCTTCAGCGATGATTCTGCTTTGCTCAAGCACGAGCTTGCATACTGTCTTGGGCAGCTGAAAAGGATTGCAGCATTGCCCACCCTCGAAAATGTCCTCAGAGACGCTTCTGAAGATCCTATGGTCAGGCATGAGGTACGGCAACACCTTCAGTCGGCGCTATGAAGATCTAAGCTTTGGATCAGGCAGCGGAGGCGATGGGGGCCATCTCATCAGCTGCTTCCATTCCTATTCTTGAAGAATTTTTATCAGACCCTGAACGTGCTGTACGAGAAACCTGCGAGATCGCAATTGCAAGGATCAAATGGGAGAATTCACCAGAAGGTCAACAGCACCTTGAGCAACAGAAGAATGCCATCCCGTAAGTCCATTTCCGAGTATCGATATGGATCTCATTTGGCGCTCAAATATTTCATTAGGGTATACACTTCAATCGACCCTGCTCCTCCCACATCCGGCTTGTTAAAGGGAGCTCCCAAACCAGAGCAGCCCTCAGAGGCCGCTGTCGCCGAGCTCCAAGCTCAGCTTGTCGATAAAAAGCTGTCGCTCTTCGAGCGCTACAGAGCTATGTTTGCGCTCAGAAACATTGGAACGCCCACCGCAGTTGATGCACTGGCTTCTGGATTTTCTGATGACAGCGCCCTCTTCAAGTACGCCGATGATATCGTCTTATTGATTATGAAAACCCTCAGCTGACTATTCCTGCAGGCACGAAATTGCATTCATATTTGGACAAATGTTGTCGCCTCACTCCGTCCCTGCACTGCTCCAAGTTCTTCAAGATGGGTCAGAATCTGATATGGTCAGGCATGAGGCCGCTGAGGCGCTCGGCGGCATCGGGACGCCCGAGGTCCTGCCTCATCTCCGTGAATGGATGGAGCGGGAAGATTCGCCTCAGGTAGTCCGAGAAAGCTGTCAAGTGGCGATTGATATGTGGGAAGTGAGTTCTACAGTCTCTATTTCATATTAGCTTCCCTGACTGTGATATATAAGCACGAAAACTCTGGCGAATTCCAATATGCCAATGGTTTGGAGCAGGTGACCAGCGTCACAGTCGAGGCTTGAGCGATCTCAAAAACTCCAATAACGAGCTGTAATATATTGCTGTAATCTATAGTAGCTGTAGTTGTAGGACGCGAGCCCTGTTTTATCTTATCAGATAACGTGTCGAATCAATTATGTGATGCGATCATGTCCTCCATGCTCGAACGTGGCGCAGGCTCTCTGGGTCTCTCACCGACTACATTCGGTGAGTGTCCCGTTCAACATACTAAAATCGTTTAGTCTGACTACGAGAGATGAAACCTATCCTTTCATTTTTTATTTTTTTTGAACAGACATGAATGCACCTTTTGACGGACCCACTGACGCCATTGACTCAAGCGTCGATCTCGACGTCCGACTGTATCACCATCGCCACCATTCTGCCAAACACCGTTTCAGTTACGGCTGTCGAGGGAACGATAGACCAATTCATTTAATTTGTCTACTTTTTGGAGCACCGCAAACAATATGTCATCCCAAACTGGGCTTGCCCTCCCAGCTCCAACCGCCACTTCACTCGTCTCCAGTCATTTAGACGTTCGCAACGGTGACATTCAGCTCCGTTGTAGTGTTCGGTTGAATACGACACCACACGAATATCAAAAGCAGAGAAAAATGGAATCTGGCCTATCGTTTCCTCGACAGCTGTGAGCGATAATATTTCTTTATCGTTGTCGACAAGCCCTCTTTGGATCCCGGGTTCCTATCTCGAACAACGAATCCCTAATGAAAGCTCGGAGTGGCGTGTTCGGATCCACCATCGTCCGAGAGACAACATTCCTTCAATCAGACAGCTCTGATACTCGACGTGTTCGGGATAGCGACGATGGCCTCGATTTGCTCGCTTTTCGGAGTGCCACCGACGATGACCGGCTCCCCCTACTGAATTCTTACCCGTGACTATATAGCACCTGGCTGCATGCCCTACTTTGGTGGCTACAAGCTTGTCTTACCCGGGTCGAGGTGCGTTGTCGTCCATTCATTTCGGCTGATCACTTTCCCTTATTGGACCCCTTGCAGCAACGATGAACCCGGCTCTGATTGCGTCAGTTTCTCGCATTTGACCAGGATGATGTAGTACTGACACGTGTGGGTCTCTTCAGACATGGGCCAATGTTCATTGGATTTACGCTCAATGTGATTCTCTATGGGATTATGATTACGCAGGTTTATATTTACTTCACGACCTACAAACAGTGCGTTCTACATTCAGTCTTTGTCGGTGCGCGCCAGGCTGATGTCATCCGAACTAGTGACCTCCCACTCTTGAAATTTCTGGTGGTTTTTATTCTCGTCGCGGACACTGCCAATACGGTGTTTGACTTCTTGTACCTCTACAATGTCTTAATCATCCACTTTGGTATGTTGCCTGCTTCTGCGACCTTCTTGCTTGCTGACTCTGATTTCTAGGCGATTTTGCTCTCTTGGAAAAGGCTGATTGGCGTGAGTCCCTTTCACGAATGAAATGATAGATCTGATAGACCTGCTTTACCAGTCTTTGCAACCGGTATGTATGCCTTCTAGAAAGGCATCGGTATAGATCTTTGACTTACGGTTGTCGTCACAGATCCAGCCCTTACCGTGAGTTATTTGATCGCCAAGGTTAATCCTTCAACTTACTGTTGCTCAGGGTATCGTTGGGACAGTCGTTCAACTGTTCTTCGCCTGGCGTGTCCGCGTTCTGACCAAGAACTGGTTTCTGGTTTCTCTCGTCGCTGTGCTCGCAGTCTCTGGAGCTGGTAAGTGAACAGTTTCACTTCATGTCGAAGCGTGGCTTAATTGTCCATTCTTAAGTTGGTGCTATTGTCACTGCATTCGAGGTTGGAAACACACCAAGATTCGTGGACTTTAGGAAGTTCAAAGTACGGTCTCGTCGTAATGCACTCGACTCGACCCGCTTCTTACCCGATGAGACAGGGCGTGGTCATCTTGTGGCTGGCTTCGGAAAGTCTGGGCGATATCTTGATTACAACTATCTTAGTCTCATACTTGTGAGTCTGTATTCCAGTGCACCATGGTTCTATGTCTAACGCCGCTATACCGAATTAGGGTTTGTTTCACAAGCTGCCTAAACGTTCCTGGCAGCTGATTCCTACTTCGTATGCAGCGAAAATACAAGACCGGCTTCAAGAATTCCGATCTCATTGTGGACCGCATAATCAGAGGTGATATACATTCATACGTCACATCGTGGATCTTGTGGACTGATCTATCGCAGTCACTGTACAGACTGGTCTGATAACGGCGCTCGTCGCAATACTGGATTTGATCTTCTTTCTCGCCGATGTTCGTTCGATTTTTATCTTCTAGATGCTGACTCTTTAATCTGACGTCCTCAACCAGCCAACCGGAACGTGGGTGTGCTCGTACGCTTCTCTTGCCTTCTCCTGAAAATCGGCGTTTTTCAGGCACCTCATGTTCAACTTCCCGCTCTGCAAACTGTATACAAACTCCATGATGAGCAGCTTGAATTCTCGGAAGGGGTGGCGAATGGCCAATTTGGACCACAGTTCCGACAGGCCGCTCACCCAAGATGTTTTCCGCGTCACTCCTAGCTCCACAAATATCGACCCTATGGCCAGTAGCCAAATGCGATCGTATTCCGAAGAGTCACCCAAAATTGTGAGTGACCAATTGGTTGCCCCGACATATACATCGACCTGACACACTCTTATCTAGCCTGATGTACCGCATTTTGGTCTTCGAAGTGGACCAGAAGTGTATGTTTCAGTGGAATCACACCAGCTCAGAGATCCGGTTGTCGCACCTAATCTCCCCTGAAGGCGACATCGCCATCGTCGCCAGGAAACCGACGGAGTGGCACTGGTGCAACAAATCGAGCAAGAAGAAATGCCCACTATCTGTATTACAAGTCACACTTTCGACGTCGAACGATGGCTATCAAACTTCAACTTCTCAAGGCCCACAGCTCACTTTGGAAAATGCTTGAGCGCCCCCGCGATCTTCCAGGACCTCAAGGATCCTGTGTCTCGTTGTTCGCTCGGAACCTGCTTCTCTTTTTGTATACTACCCAGCGCTAGGCCCCCTGGAGGCAATGGGATCGAGTGCGTTTCAAATTGGTCTTTGGTTCTGCTCATGTTTCAAGTTACCCACGGGAGCTCGTCGGAAGTTCGCAGTCAAACTTGTTGACAAGCATTGGAGCATACTCGGCGTGCTGTCGCTTCTGTCCTCATGGTATGTCACCCACTTTAGCAACATCTTGGTGCTCTGTGGGGGAGCTGCAATCAAGAGAAAACGTGCTAATTTCTATCAATACCGTGGTTGGGAGGCTGGGGCTCTAACATCTCCAAGTCCTATAACTGTTCATGGGTAACTGATGGACAAATACGATTGCCTGAGACTCTATTCTCGGCGGTTAGTGGACTTCGAATCTCACGTGGCGCATGTGCAAAATCTGCCCTCGAACGAGTTGGGTCTGGAAACTTGGACTTTCCGTTCAATTTTTGTGGGTATGTATACTAACCACCTCAAGGATGATTTACGTTCAACAACCCCGTCCACGAGCTAGTTAAGCAATGCAAGCATTTCAGAGGCGAGCGAGCGAGTTTTAAGGAGCGAGCTTTATGGCATGGGAAGCCCCTCATTGACCAACTGAGCAGAATTCCTATCAACGTCAAATTTTGAAAATGATACATCAGGTCGTCGAATAATCCGTGTGCGGAGGAAGCCATACGCAATTGACGACTTGTTTATTTGGCTGGCTTGCTACAGATGCAAGTGTCTATCTCCCTCCTGCACTACGGTGAAAGCATAGTCATGACTCCGTCTCCTTCCAGGATCAAGGGTGAGAAGCAGAAATGACTGACAATTTTACAGGCTACATATATACGTCTTGTCAGGAACTGAGGTCCTGTCAGGTTACCTTTGTTTCCCGCCCCTCCTCCCCTCCCTTTCCCCATCCTCCTTAGCCAGACACCAGCATGGCTCGAGGTCCGGCAGAAATTGCGTAAATGCCTAATTTACCTTGTCCGTCATGAGTGCCATTTTTCTAACTACGTCCGTTTAGCCATGGGCAGATGTTCATTGGGTTTTTCATTAACGTCCTGTTATGTGGTATCATGATCACGCAAGTCTACCTCTACGCCGTTACGTATAAAAAGTGGGTCTCTTGCACGATACCACTTTGGAGAGGATAGTCGCTTACGCTTTCTCGACCAATTGCAGGGATCCCAAATGGATCAAGGCGGTTGTGCGTATTCTACGCCTCCACTGTCCCACTGGCAGGAAAATGCTGAAATGATAAATTTGAAGGTCTACTTGATCTTCCTTGCCGACCTCATGAACACTGGGTTTATATTTGCCTACCTCTACCGGTCGCTCATTAAATTCTATGGTGATTTTCGAGGATTGGTGGACCCGTCAACGTTCTTACTGATGTTGAATTAATAGGTCAAGCTGAGGTTCTAAATCAAGCAGATTGGAGTAAGCGAGCCCCCCTTCTCTTCATGTCGCTTTGCTTATCGCTCGCCCTCCAGTTTTCGCGACAGGTAAATCCAATCTGCCGTAAACCGTCTCGGCCCCCGCTCACCAGTTCTTCTAACTCTTCATAGATCCTGCCCTTACCGTAAGCATTCTCTCGACCCAATCATTATCGCGTAGTATCTGACAGAATCTGTAGGGAATCATAGCTTGTGCCGTACAACTGTTCTTCGCATGGAGAATCAAGATCCTGACCAAGAGCTGGATCTTCTGCGGGGTCATTGCAGCCATGGCTGTCGCTGGTGGTGGTAAGCACCTTGTTGGGGTCATCTTCTACCGTGATTGCGCTTTAAACTGACAGTCCTCAGTTGCTGGAATTTGGACTGCTTATGAAGTCGGTCGTACCCCGACTTTCACTGAGTTCCAGAACTTCAAGGTTCTTACTTCTCTTTCGAGGCCACAAGGACGAAACTTAACCCACACTTCGCTCGTAGGCTACCGTCATCGTCTGGCTTGCTGCTGAAGCCTTCTGCGATGTTATGATTACGGGCATCCTCGTTTTGTATCTGTAAGTACCATCCCAGCTTTTTGGTGGCGTGTACTAACCGACTACTAGGGTGTGTATTTTACTTGACAGTCCGAGATGGATCTGGCTGAAACGAATTAGCGCAAACATAAAACTGGATTTGCCGGCTCCGACATGATTATCGACCGCATTATTCGAGGTACGTACCCTCCAAGTATTTTGCGATGTCGAAGTTGATTTGTCTCCCCTAGTCACGGTTCAGACGGGACTTATTACCATGATCGTTGCTTCGCTTGACTTGATCACCTTCTTGACCGACGTGAGTATCCTCTGGCTCGAATTCACCGGTCATCTCTCATCTCTCATCTCCCATCTTCCATTAACTTTCCTACCTCTAGGAAACTGGAACGTGAGTGGGACCTGGCTCCGACTTTACCAGAATCGACTGACGATGGCTGTGATTTTTTAGACACTTGATCTTCAACTTCGCCCTCTGCAAGCTGTACACGAATTCCCTTATGAGTAGTCTTAACTCTCGGAAAGGGTGGAATTTCTCTGTATCGAGTGATCAGCAGGGAAGGTCAACTGTTGGCGATACAGAAACTGGGCAGGTAGCGTCAACCGCACAGGTGAACGTGAACCTACAGAGCCACGCCAGTTATAGACCACCAAATGTTCGAGCCGTAAGAGCTTCCTCTTTATCTTTCTCCTACCCGCGCACTGACGGAATGGAACGCGTTAGGTTAACTTGAATTCTCGACCAGAGGTGTACGTCCACGTCGAATCCCATGAACTCGTAGATGTCCCCGGCAGCAGTCCACGAAAACAAGGCGTGGTCATTCTAGAGAAGGAGAAATCCGACCTCAACCATTCTGATTCCTCTTTCGACGGGGCGGACAATGAGAAACGGTGGAAGAAGCCGTATTACCCTTCGTGATCAGGTTTCTCCCGGCTGCTGTTCCGTCCGTTTTTTCGATTATTTATTTTTTTGTTCTTGTCCCATGGACGCTTACCGCGTACCGCACGATGTTGTACCTAACATGGTCTATGAATCTAGTGCTGTTTGATTCCCGTGGAGAGGGCGGACAAACCAGTTCGAACCGGGGAGTAGGTAATTGTGGTGTGCACCTGAGTACCCTGGGGCCTTCGGGAAACTCTAAGGGATGATGCTTGTCGCTTCACTCCGAGACGGCCTCCATGAGCGACATGTCATGACATCGTTAATTGCTGTCGGCACTAGTTTCTTGGCTTCCAACAATAGAAAACTGGAGCAGAAGGGCGTGTATGTAGATTCACCGCGGTAAGCGCTAGGTCATGATTGTCACTCGCACATAAACAAGCCCATTCTGGCTTTGAATCCTAGACCGTCGGGAGTTGCAGAATAATCGCCGTTCGACCCGCACGGCGTACACACATCTCTGGGATTTCACTCCTTTATGCTTAACTTCTCAAGACATGTCAATCATAAGAATAAGATACGGCGCAAGCCTCGAGGCCGCAAAGGCCTAGACGCTAGTTTGTTGACCGGTTTTGGGACATGATTTGATATCGCGGTGAATATGACTGAATCCGAACATGCTTGGAAGGGGAGGGACGAACTCTCATTGACAGGAGGTACTTTTGGAACGGCCCGTTGAGCGAAAGTAGATTGTATTCCACAATTCCGACGGACTCGGAATTCAATCAATACTTTTGTCCAACCTGGACCAGAAGGTATTCATGTCGTCTATCGATAACCTTAGATTCAATTTGTGCGGATAGGTCGGATCGATATGGATAGGGTGGAGTTCGCATTTGTTGAAGGAAGTTGTGTTTGAAAGTAGGCTCCTATAGGTTTCGAACACTGGCACTTAAGTCCCAGAAGGCGTTGCAAAACAAAGCCAAATAACGATTTTCGATTCTCATTCTGGCGGATTGGAGAAGTAACTCGTTCGAAATGGCCAAGGACGAACTCATCGGCGACCACGTTTCTGTGAAGCAGTGTCGGCTTGCTATCGACGCGCTACATGCCCATGCAAGCAAAAGACAAGCAAAAATCGAAGAAGAACAACTTCTTCCCGGAAAGGAACCCAATATCTGGCTGAATGTTACGGTCAAGAAAATCCCTCCCGGACACCGTATAAAACCGGTCAAAGTGTGAGTTAATTCATTTTCGACGTCGAGTAGTCTATTGATATTGGGTTCAGCCCTATTGCATACCCTCTAGTCGACCCAAGAACAACCCCAATATGCCTTATTACCAAGGACCCACAACGACAGTATAAAGATCTTCTGGAGTCGCATAACATCAAGTTTATCTCGCGGGTGGTTGGAATTGAGAAGCTGAAGGGGAAATTCAAGCCATTCGAAGCTCGTCGTGCTTTGTTGAAGGAGAACGGAATGTTCCTGGCGGACGAGAGGGTCGTTCCCCTCCTGCCTAAACTTCTCGGCAGAAAGTGGTTTGACGCGAAAAAGTGCGTTTGTTATATTGTCGTTTCTTTTTAAAGACGTCTGACAGAGGTTTTTTAGACAACCGATCCCGGTTTGCTTGACTCGTAAGGATCTCAAAGGCGAACTCGAACGGGCTATCACTTCGACCTATATGAATCAAAACCAGGGCACTTGCACGTACGTCGTTCTCTAATCTCAGCCCTATAACCTTGTCTCATCATTTGTGTCTAGTGCCATTAAGATAGGTGTGCTTTCGCAGAAGCCTGTGCAGGTTCTCGCAAATCTCCAGAAGGCCCTCCCTGTCATCGCCGCAAACATCAAGGACGGATGGGAAAACATCCAGTCTCTGCATATTAAAACAAACTCAAGTGTCAGTCTACCTATATGGAGCTGTGCTCTTGACGCCTCGGAGGAAGGGCGCTGGCATGGATTGGAAGGTGTCTCGGAAGATGAGTCTGGTGGGGATTGGGAGGGTGTGGACGAGGAGGAGGAAGTTGCGGCAGATAAGAAGTCAAAGAAGAGCACTGGCAAAAAGCGGCCATCGGAATCGGACGATGATGAAGGATCGGAAGAAGAGGAGCAGCCCAAGAAACGTGCCAAAAACGCCCATAACGAATCGACGACGAAATCGAAGCAGAAAATAAAAGGAGTTGAACTCTCATCAGCCAAGAACGATTCCAATAGTAGGCCCACTTCAAAATCCGGTGTCACGCAATCTTCATCGTCCAAGGCAGTGATTAGCTCGCAGGCGAAAGGTTCAATCAAACCTCAGAATTCGTCCGAGAAGGCCGCCAAAGAGAAGGCTAAACCCTTGACGTCTCCCGTGTCGGGAGAGGATAAGCCAGGGAAAGTTGCATCCTCCGTGAAGGCGAAGAAAGGGTCTAAGTCGGCGGGTGAGGTTCCCGGATCTCCTGCAGCACCCATCACGTCGTCTTCGGCCACGAGCTCCGGGAAGCAAACCTCGAAGAAACTGAAGTCGAGCGCTGCTGCAAACCAACCCGTGCCCGAGAACCCGACAGCGCCAAAGGCAGAGAAAAAATCGAAAAANTGTCGCATCCTTGGACAAGAAGAAGGAGAAAATCGCCAAACAGAAAGGCGGAAAGAGCATCAAAAACTCAGTCCTCGGCAAGAAGGTTGCGCAGTAGTAGGCTTCGTACTTCCTCCGTCCGCTCCCTTGTATGTAGCGCATTATTCTGATATTCCGTGTATGTTTTGCGGTGAACCATGAAGCCATTGACAAGCCTCGGTATAACGTACGGCTGCCATTTGCTTTGAGAGCCACGTGGGACCGGGACCGGCTTTAACCCGGTGCTCAATGGAACAGTGCTTCCGTGTCCTCCATGATGAGCGTCGAACTCGTCGTCCTCTGCGTTCTGCCTATACCTCTATTCCCCAGCTATCTCGGCGCCACACCAGCTTGACCAGATGGCAACTCGAGTTTCGACCAAGCTCACGATTCCTCACCCAAATGAGGCAGGTTGCGACCTTGTTGGCACGCTTGAGCAGGTGTCCCCAGGAGAGCCGACTCAGGGTCGAAAGATTGCCCTGGTAAGGCTCTTCGTTCATGTTTCCTAAACATTGCCGCTTCATACATACGAGCCTTCAGATTTTGCATGGCACTCTGGGGTGAGCCCGTTTCGCAACTCAGCTGCGTTGGCCGGACACTCAATGACAAACGCACCTTCACCGCTTCAGGCACAAAGACTACTTGTTCCAAAAGCGATTGGCGCTCGGGCTACCTCTAGATTCGTTTCGTTTCGACTTTCGGTGAGTTTTGCAAATGTTTCGTATCCCCTTGGTGGCCGCCAATCCGAGGAGTGTCTAAATTAATTTTCTCGTTGCCTAGAGGAAATCACGAAAGCGGAGGTACCTGGAAACAAGGTGCTCTGCATGAAGATATTGAAGATCTACAGGTTGTGGTTGATTATCTCAAGTCGCAATACGGCTATGCCGTTGATCTCGTCGTCGGCCACTCCAGAGGATCCATTGTTGGCTTCCGTTGGATCGCGACTACGGAAGATGGGAGGAAAGTCAGCGCCTACGTGAATGTCTCAGGCCGGTATCGCATGGAAGTGAGTCCTGTTGTCTTTGGCTCGGTGAACACTTATCTGAATCAGGCATCTCGTTCCAGCTAATTCGCGGTACGCCCTCATGCACCAATTCTGGGTGTATGTCTCCTTACATTGGAGAATAGAGAATCCTCAAGGGAAAGTGTGGCAAGAAAGCTTTCAGAAGCAGGGTTATCATACTTGGGATGTGACCGTGGCTCGGAAGGTCGTTCACGCCAAAGTAACACCAGCCGATCTAGCCAGCTTTACGGCCTGGGATACGTCGTTTGTGCGGACTCAGTTCCCCCAACAAACAGATGTCCTGACCCTTCACGGGTTACAGGATAAGATAGTTCCACCGTACGTCTTCTTTGATTACTTTCTCTTACACGGTGCCTTAGTTCACTAATCTTCGATTTCAGATATGATGCCGTGATCTATGCCCAGGCTCTCAGCAACAGGACACCAGGAACGCATACACTTCACTTCGTCGAACACGGGGACCATAATTTTACCGGGATCCCAGATGAAGTCGTTGATGTCGTCCTTCGTTGGTGGGAAGCCAGGGCAAAAGGGAACCTCAAGACTGGTATATCAATGGCAGGTGTTCACTCGGGAAACAGCAAACTATAGAACGGCGTATGTTCTCCGGCTGGGTACTACAGTTACCGCAGCAGGGTCAGTGGGATGGGGAGGTGCGAATCAAATAATGATATCATGCAAAGATCTCAGAGATCTAACAGCCTAGCCGCCGCACCCTCAGTGCGCTCCCTTGTAGTCTATATCATCATTCATATTATTATCATATCAGTTAGGCATGCAAGTGCAATGCCATTACCCCCGGAAGCTCTCCTGAGCTTTACTTTATTGGGTCTCGATACCGCGATTATCAAATTTCAGGATCGCGCAGAACAGCTACGAGAGTGATGTCGATGCAGATGGGTGTTTGAGATTGTTGTAGTGGCTTTAACAGCTAGAAAAAATAGACAATAAGATGTTTTTTGTGGGTCTCAATGACGGATGTGCTGTGCATACTCGGGGCTGAAGCCGGCTCAATCTCCATTTCCCCAGGAAGAACCCACGTACAGACTACTGGGGCGAGCTCCCAAGATCCAAGGCACCGCCTAGCTTGCAAGCTGTATGTGAGAGATTCGAATATGAATAGTGCTCAGAGACCAGAGTGTAAATATCGTTGTGCAGCAACGATGAATCTTGTATTTAAATAGAATACTAATAGTAGGTAGTGCTACAGCATGGCACGGAACTAGGTGCTAAAGTATGTACTCTACTTGAAGCTCGATAAGTAAAGGGGGAGATGAGTATAAATAAGAATGCGTCGAACATATGGATAAATAATAGAGAAAAGAAATGCTATTGATACAGTTGGGTGATTGTGGAATGTGAGTGTCCGTGAATTCGTCTTGCTTGATGTTTGGGGAAATCTAGGGTGTCTTGAAGTTCCTCCTTCCCTCCTCCTCCTCCCGCTTCTTGAAGATATTATCCTTCGCCATGCGAAGGTAAAATAGTAAGGTATGGACGTAAATAGGCTTGCTTCGGAGATGATTGGCGTCTGGAAATGGTGGAAGCTGATGGAGCCATATATGGTTGGACGTTTTCGATGTTGGGCGTCGGCGGGGCCAGCCAGCCCAGTCTCCGAGTAGTGGAGTTTAGAAGAAAACAGAGCCATTGGATTGTGCAGCACCCTTGACTGTGGATTGGGAACCCTGACCGCCGTTGGAGCCAGACTTGACCTGTCCAGAGCTCATGGTGTGGATGGTGTGGTGGTAATGAAGTGCTAGGGTGGTTGAGGGAAGGAGCTGAGGCTTGTGAGATGCCTGAGACGATAGTGGGGAATCATTGGAGATTCTTTACTGCCCTTTATACTGATTTGTGAAGCAAGATTTGGAGGAAGGTAAATGGACATGAGTCAAATTGGGATATGAACGAGAAAGGCAAGCGCTCCAGTGCAGTAGGCCAGGAAGCGTTCTAGCGACGGTGAGAAGGAAAACGGTTCGGATTTGGATCTTGATTGCGGCAGCGACGCGACGCCCAGGGAAAGGGATCAGTTTCATCGAATATCGCAGAGTGTCAAAACGCAAAGTTGCACCGCAGGTTCGCTTTGCGTTCCTAACAACTGGGCGAGCCAGCTGACACAGCCTCTGCCCATACTCGTCCATGCGCTCCCGCCAGACACGGAATGAGTCACCACTGTCTCTTCGGTGGTCCACTGATACCGCTCAAGACCACAAAACATATTTCGAGAGAACCATGACTCTTCCGGCGGTATCACCATTAAGAGTCGCTGAGCACGAACATTATTCCTCCGCAAGAGAGAGTACGCATGGTTGAAAGCTCATTGCAGTGCAGGCCGGCCACCGAAAATCACTAAACTCTGTGTACACATCTGCATAACAACACAATAACCAAGGATGACTTTCAGCCTTCTGGAGAATGCGGCGACCTCAAATTTCGATCAGAGTAGGGTGCTCGTGGGGGTCGGTTTGCGAGAACACCATGGATCCAATCAACAACTGCGGGTTGACCGGAGGCGAGCCCTTGCCTAATCAATTCTCTCCTTTGATTATCTAGTATACGAAACAGCTGAGTACATATGTACCTGAATATTAATAAAAGGGCTGCTGACATGCTTTCTCGATTGTCTCAGGAAAAAAAGGTATCACAATTTTAGTGCGAAACTTGAGGAGACGAGGTAGGTAGGTGTGATCTCCGTGTTCACTTGGAACTGGCCGAGGGCAACGCAATTTTCTGGTCATTACTTCCGGAGTCGACCCCGAATCCGGGGTTTTGGTTCTGGCTCAGTAGCAAACGTTCCAAGGTTCAAATGATCTGCAGGTCTTCGTACCATTGTACATAATAAACCACTGATGGAAGTGCGCGGATATGCTATTTGCTTCGAGAAAGTGCCTAACTTCCGTTAGTATAGGACCAAGGGATAACCCTTCACCTCTATAGCTGCTGGTCATGCCTCAAGGCCGCTTGCCACTGACTGATTAAGCAGCTTCTCAAGGATATGACGTTTCGGGATCACCCACCTCGAAGACACCGGGCCGAGTGCTAAGCGCCGTGGCCCAATAATAGAACGACCAGAGCGGGACGTTGAGACTTGCCTTGCCGAGCTATTGATACGACTATTGCTCTAGTTATCTCACTTACGATTGGTGAATAGAACGTGCAACTTTGGCTTGTAGAAAGGAGTGCTAACTGCCACCCGTCTCGACAAACGAACGCCGCGGTTCTCTACCGAGTCCTCTTGCATCGCATCGAAGGCGTAATTGGGGCCTTCCTCTTTCTTGATTTAGCTCTGCCTGGATGGTATACATGTAACTTTAAATCGTTTCTGTCAGATGAAGCACGGATCAACAAGCAGTCTTCCCACTGATACTCTGCGATTCAGTGCCAAAAAGAGCGCGGTCTCTATTTGTAGCCACCTACCCCAGCTCCCTTCTACATGGGAAGGGTACTTCTAATAAAGAGTCCGCAGTCTCCATCGACAACTTGCTCACAGGTACTCGTGGAAAGTACGTATACCTTTCCTGATATAGCTGTATGCTTTGACGATGCATCTCGTCTTGGATATCCTGAGTTGCAGATCGCCACATCACTGGGATTTTGCATCTCCAGGGTACGTAGGATGCAAGATCTGGACCCTCAAAACCAACTCTGGACCTGGTACGGCCAAGCACCGGGAACACCTTGGTGTAGGCGCTTATTGAGATCCCATACCACGCACATCAAGTTCAAGGCAACACCCAATCAACACCTCAAACAAGTGACCGGGTCGGCAGTAACTGAACTGTTCGTCATTCCCGGCTCGGAATTGAATTTGTTCGGGTGACAGAACGGCCTGTCGAGTCGATAGTGGGAGTGAATCCGCTCAAGTGTTAGAGATGTGACCCGGCTAACTCTGATGATAGATACGGCACGGGCTTTTCACTCCGCGGCAAACCTTGGAGTTGAACGTTAACCCGCCACCTTGGGGGTAGGTCGAAATGATAAGCTGGCCACTGCTCACCCATGTTCTTTCGAACGGCTTTCAGCTATTCTCGCCCTCCCCGCTAGATATTGACGTTGCTAAAGCCAATGGAAGACCTGGCGCCAGGCTTCTGCGCCTGCCGGTCATCGGTGTCGGTGAAGTACCCGATCGTTCTCTCACTCGCCAAATCATGAGAATAGACGACAACGATCCGTTATCGTCATGAAGTAGCAGTCCAAGGCAGCGCTCCTGAAAGGTCCTCATCAGCGCTCGAAACACACACCGCCCGAACCACATAATTGCGTCGTAGTAAGGTACGGACCGTTCATGTTCACAAGGTTTTAACGGACCTCCATCGTACGCTATTTGTTATATGCAAATCTTCCCATTATGCTGTGAACCCGAAGATATTCTCGCTATGCCCGTCAGAACCGGGTATATGAAACAAGCTCCCACTGCGCAACGAGGGATATCTGTTTTAAATCACTCGATATCGGGGAAAGAGTAACTGAGGAAACTCGGAGAAGTTGACGTGTTGATGCGTACCTTAATGATGCTGCCGCTGATGGATGATGCAAATGAAGGCGATCCAATATTGAGGGATTCAACAAGGGTTTGAGCGTTCGAAGAATGGGCCTGTGGTGGCGCTGGTACTGCCGATGTAGTAGCTTAAGAGAAGGATACAGTGTGGACCTTCTCAAGGGCCATATTTCCAGCGTTCAAACGATTTCGCGAAGTAGAAATACATAGTGGCGGCTTATTACGGAGGTACTGGGAGATCGACCGGCGAAAACATCTGTGGGGCCTAGTCCACTTCCACTACGATCTTTCCCCTATGTGAACATGATAAGTGTGATTTTCACCCGTAAAATGAACAACTTACGAATTCTTGTTGTCTTCCATTTCTCTGTGGGCTTCGATAATTTGGGTCCACGGATATACCTGTACAGTTAAGAGCAAGGGGAAGTGGCTGTTTTCAGCCACCTCTTACATGATGCAGCGGGTGAACATGCCAAACCTTGTGAATATAGATACGGATAGGGCCCTGACCAGTTTCGCCCGTGATCTTCTCGACAACGTCTCCGTTGAATCTGCGGATGACGATAAGAAGCGCCTTCGCGGTGATAACGTGATAGCGAAAGGTTGGCTTACTGTGCAATTAGATCTTTCTGGTATGTCGGCGAGCGAGAGCGCAGGGTAGATCCTTCGATATGCAGACGCTTGTATAATATTGGGGCCAAATTGACGGAGTCAGCAATCGGTCCTAAGCTCAACAAATGAGAGAACATCAAGACGGGATGGATAAGACATAATCACCGCTAAGAAGTGCCAGCATAGTCATGCGTCCATCAACAGCCAGGGAGTCTAGATTTTTGATAAAATGACTTTGACCAACGAAATCGATCACGACGTCTGCCCCATGGCCATCCGTCACTTGTTTCACAACAGCGGAGAAGTCCTGGATTCTGTAATTTGCTGCATGGGTCGCTCCATTTGGAAGACCCAATAACCAGTCAATCTTTTCCTGCGTGGAAGTCGTAGCTATCACTGAGCGACTTCCGGTTCGGTGATAATTTATTGAGCCAATCAAAGTACCAAGTCACTTACGCTCCGTAGATGCGTGCAAGCTGAATGGCGGAGACACCAACGCCAGAGGCGCCCGCATGGACCAGGACATTGTCATTCTTTTGCATTTTTCCGACGAGAACCAGAGCCTGGAAAGCTGTTACGATAAACCCCCATGGCGGCCACATGACAGAAGAAGATATCAGATTCCTGTCCGTGTATGAGCGTTTAAAACACGTACCAGTTAAGAAATTCTCTGGAATACTCGCCGCTTGCACCCACGAGAGATGTTCAGGCTTCTTGATGATGTGGGTTTGCGGGACGTTGATGTATTCCGCATAGCAGCCCTGTTCGCGTCCGGATAGAAGTTGCACAATCACCACTACAGTTGGCGAAAAAATCTTTTGTCAAACATACCCCACCGACAAGGCCAAACACTGCGTCTCCAGTTTTCCAGTCATTGACGCCCTCTCCCAGCTCGACAATGATGCCAGAGAATTCGACCCCGAGGATCTGAGAAGCGCCAGGCGGAGGTGGGTATTTTCCTTCACGCTGGGAAATGTCCATGCGATTCAATCCGAACGCCTTGATCTAAAAGAGGGTGTTTGAGTTAGTCGCTCGGTTCTCCATCATGCACTGATACACCGACTTGAACGAGGACCTCGCCATTACCAGCGGATGGTTTGTCCGCTTCACCGATGTAGAGATTCTCAGCTGAGCCCTTCCCATCTTTGATCAGAACTGCTCTCATTGCTGTCGAGATGCTTTATGTTGACTAGGTCAGATGCCACGATTGAGTCGGGCAGTTGTACCTTGATGACTACCTGAGATGAAGATGAACTGACAAGAGTAGAAGAGGGAGGCTTCTATTAACTGGCGATGGGGGTTGATGCATATGGCGTCATCAGTACATCCCCAAATTGGCTGATGTCACCTCATTCACCTCTTGGAAGTTTGAATTCAGAAGCTCAAATGTGAAGTTCTTTGTCTGACCGCAGTAGGATGCTACCGGATTCAGAAAACTACCATTTCATGGGGGATGCAAATTTTCGGGGCCACAACAACAAGAGCTCAGGTGGACAGCTCGGGCGACTATCCAGAGCGCCTTTGAGCGGGATCGGTAGGCGAAAATGGAAAGAGTCTTACGTTTGTACTGCCTTGTATTTCCTTCCCTAGAATCGACTATGGTTGTGAACCACCATGGCGATCTGCAAAGAACTCGAAACGAACCGTGACAAGACTTGAGCTTCGGGACTTGAGTTTTCTGGAAAACGGCTGCACAGCAGCGGTCGATTACTCTGATTCGGACCTCCAGAGAGAACGACATTGCTGTTAAACGTCTGCGCCCAAACGGCTCAGAAATCACTCGCTTGGAACAACGTGTCTATGAAGCGCACAGCTTCTGGGTCTGGGTGGGGAATGGGGCTCTAGAAAATGAAAAGAATTTCGATAATCTAAACCCATGTATCTATGGATAGTTACCTTGGTTTCTTCCGGGTTTCAAGTGCACTCCAACGTGACTTTTATTGTCGCTGCCGACGAACAAGAGTTCGGGGAAAGTTGAGGAGAACTCGCCGATGAATACGGCATGTGGATGAGTCCCACGCTCTGAACTAGGTATTGAATTCCCACAAAAATTGCGCTGACGCGCCCGCTCAATTATTTTCCTTCTTGTTCTGAACCTTCACCTGCTCGTCTTCTGCTTCGTCATCGCAATGGCTTGAATACAGCCATTTCTGCCACTGTTTACAGCATCAGAGCATCTCTTGATAGTCGATTCAACGCTGGAAAGGTCAGCTACAGTCATTGTAAGTGTTTTGACCACCTTGTCATCTTTGATGAACTTTTTGCTATGGTCCGTGTTTCCAAGAAGCGACTAGACACCGCTGCTCAGCTGCCGACAATCCTTTTACTTCACCTAGCTATCTGATCATCACCTGTTTGCACACCTTTCACGTTTGAGAATCCGTGCTAACGATATCTGTAGGCGACTGCTAGTATGGGCCCTTCTGAAAAATGATTTCGAGGTAAGCGCCGTTCTCCCACTTTCTCTCCCGTGGTATCACCATCCTCGGTTCCATATCAATGCGGATCGTTTCCACTAAATTTTTGTAATGATGACTCGACCATGGTCCGTGTTGCTGAGAGGCGATTAGACACCGCCGCTCCCCATGCAGATAGTTATTTCATGGCTTCTGAACTCATTATTTTACCTTTTTCAACGCTTGGCTCATTTGACTGACATCGCCTTTCTGTTAGCCCCTTGCGTTGTGTCCCAGTGTTCACCTGTGGGATTAGCGCCTAGTGTAGGTGCCGTTGATCGTGCTTGCCTTATCAATGACCGAGGGCGCCCGACCTGATTCGTGTACATACACGTAGTGTAGATCGCGGTGTACCCTTCTCTTTCGGCGAATTGACTATTCCTTTCGGCCCAATCTTGTTTCGAAGTATCATCACTGCTGACATTAATGGGCGGTATGTACTGCCTACTGGTACAACTTCAGATATGAATTTGGCCTCGCAATGATTTATATAGATGCAACAGCCTGTACGTCCACCAACGGGCTGTAATGATCGGAGGCGTCGAAACGAATGGGATGGATGTGCTCAATCTCGGTCTAGCCTATCCCTGCACTGCCCTGAGTTGAGCCTTGGGGATAAGAGGGCCAGTCAGTAATTTTTCTAATGGAGTATGGAAGAGAGAGATACTAACCAGCAGCGTGGTCGATGCAGCTGGACAGCCCACTCCCGGACCTCGAAGGTTTTGCAGGGTGATCAACGAAGCCGTTATCCGAGCTGCTTTTGACTGATTAGAATTGTCTGTCGGGAAGGACACAGCAACAGAGGGATTGTTGACTGCCCGTCCTGCCGCGACGTTTGCGTTCAAAGACTGAGTGCCGACGTCATTAGCAGTGGTCCAACTAAGGCAGAGTAAGGAAATTACGTACAGCAAGGAACGTAGCCCTATCTGGAGGGCATGCGCAAGGGATCTTGACAACTTGTCCGTTGGCGTTCGTAATACCATCGCAGTCACCAGTCCCTGTAGGGTTCAAACCAGCTTGATGGCCAAACTCGGGGACCAAGGCAGGGTCCACACCGCCTGAGTTAGCAGGAGGGASKRATCAGGCGCGCAGGCGCTTGGGGAGCGGGCGCGTACACAAACACAAACCGCGCGCATCACCTGATCGCTTCAAGGGAGAGGCTAACTTGTCATACGATTCGTCGTCTCGTACGCTACGCTACACTATAACTAATCTACGCAAGAAGTTGGGAGCATTACCTCAAGTATGACTCGGCGGATCCTCTAACCAATGGTAAAAACTGCCGGGTGTCCTTCATTCTATCGGGTGGTCCCTTCCCTACCATACTCGAAAATTTCAGCCAAGTCGTTTACATTGCGAAGACCCCAGTTCTTCCTGTCTACGCTATCCTCTTGGAACAGATGATCACCTGCTCTCATTCCACCGTCACAAAGCCAATGAATAGAGCCGATGCAAAGTTTATCCACAAGACCCTTCTTGCGTGTGATCGCACCCCATTGCAACAGCTGTCGCCTATGTGGCAGTCCCCGGAAATCTTGTACCAAATCGCGCGACATATTGAGATACTTCCTGGCTCCAAGACAGACTGGATCTCCCGTGGGATCGATCCTTTCACCTTCACAGTTGCTCTGTCGACATTGCCCCAGGCACCAGACGAGGACGAAGGTGAGGGTGAAGATGGAGGTTCAGATGTGAATGCCTCAGTTAAGGAAAAATCAAAGGCTCCCCAGGTGCACTGCGACCAGCCGCCCGTACAAGAACCTCTTATTGAGCACCGCCAATCTCCATCCTCGTCCAAACTTTTCAACCCTGCTCAAGGCAAAGCCGCTCCATTGGTATTCGGGTCACTTGAACGCATCGACCCCATTCAAATGACCCGACTACCAACCGCCAGTACCCTGACTTCAGGAGCGACTTCTAAGGGTTCGGACCATCATCAGCAAACTCCGATATTCACTCCAGGTCCCCAAGCACCGGCACCTGTTACCAACGTAAACTCGGCTGTTACAATGGCGAAATTCCTCGCAAGAGTCGTCATCAAGGTACTGCAAGAGCTTGACCTCGAGTGCGCGATCTTCGGCAGCACCGCGTGCCAGCTCTATGGAAATGCTCGATCTCCTGAAGTAAGTTTTTCCATTTTTGAAGTTGCGTTTGTCTGTTTCTGACGCACTCCGGTGATTTGAAGGACCTCGATGTCCTCGTTCTACCCCCTGCTTCATTTTCTCATGATACTGAGTGGATCAAGTACCAGATAGTTCAAAGGCGTCCAAGGATGTTCAAACTGACACCAGGAAGGTCACCAGGAGCCACGTATCATGTGTTGATCTTTTCGTTCGGTGTCTACGGAGATCCTATGGTCGCTCTGAAAAAGTACTGGAAGTCCGAAGTCGACATTTTTCTCCCCGGTACCATGCACCTACCCCGTCTTACATCGAGAGATATCACATGGAAAGAGGGCCTACCACTTCTTCCGTTCCTAACCTTGTTGCTACAAAAGCTGCAGGGTTGGGGCGATCACCTCGAAAGCTCCGAGCCAAACAAGTTCAAGAAACACGTTGTCGATTCACAAGACATTGCGGGACTTCTGTCCCTGTCGGAGAGCTTACCCTTAACGATTTCTCGACCGTGGAGGGAGAGGTATCTAATGTCGGACGAGTTTCAAGCTGCCTCGTCAGCTAGGGTAAAGAAGTTTTGTCGGATATTTCCTGCCACGAAGCCTGCCTGGAGCACGCTCGGGCTCGACGTGGAGTGAAACTCCATGCAAGACATGCCGAGTATTTTGTACCTTACTATGACCCTTCTTATCAGCCGAGCTACCGAATGAGACTTCATGATTCAGGGTAGACAATCGTGTCCTACTTCTTACTTCCTTTGTGTCGCATTTTGTTTTAGTTGGGGTTTGTCGATGAATAATTACCGAGGCATTTTAGCCGAGGGTACTAAAGACCTCCTTGAAAAAGCGCCAAGACCATGCACACGGCATCTGCAGCTTCATCCGGCCGGCTTTTTGCGATCCTTCATTCCCGCCCACGTTCGTTTTCAAGAGCCAATCGACTGCTATCGTTCGCCAAATACTTTGGTAGAAGGCCGTTGCAGTACACGGCAGTACGAGTCTTTACGAGGTCTGTTGTGTACTGTCTCTGTGTTGTTCGTGCGCAGTCAATGCATTCGCTGACGCACGCCTGCGGCGTGCTCGCGCTCATGCGGCTTCCTCCCATGGTTTCATGATAAGAAATTCGCAGCACTTTTACACTCAGCAATTCGGATCTCCTGTATTGATACTGGATATTTCTCGTGCGTGAATGCAACAGAATGGTTGTCAGCTTTTGCCAACAGTGCCTGAGAGCTGCCTGGGCGGCATCGGGAGATCCCTGTCGGCTTCGGTGATTACCGAATTTTGCTACTTGTTTTGGAAGGAGCACCTTCCAAATGGGCCGGTACAAGTCTCGGCGCTCTTGGCATTTTGGGCTCGTTTCGATTAAAAGAACGAGCTTTCCTTACGTAAAGACTCGTAATTCTGATCTGGGTCGCAAGTAAGGTGAAAGGGTTTCGAAGGGACGTTAGCAGATGCCTTTAAGAAAGCTGTGGTGCCCTGGGGGATGCTCAACCGTTTACTCTGTCCTTCGCGATGTCAGCCCCGTTCAGCCTAACACCAACCCTGCGCTACCCGGAGGTGACGTCGAGCACCACCTTGGAGTGCTTATGTCGGATGAGGCAGTTAAAGGTGAGTAAACCGTCAACAGGGGATGGAATTCCATTGCTGACAGGACTGCCAGTGCACCTCATCGGTTGGCGTGCGATGGAAATTGTTGCAAGGCAAGAAAGGATTCCAGTTAATGGACTGGACAATTGTTTCGCGAACGAGAACTTGTCGGTGGTGTTGAGAAACCGAGAGGACGAGCGGCGAGTGATCTCCTATTCTATTCACTGGTTGGACAACTTATGCTGGGATTCTATACTCTTTCACCGGATCCGTGTCAAGTTTGAGGAGCTGCGAGAGGCTGGATATCCGTACATAGCGTTAGAGAAAAATCCCGACCCATACTTGTGTATCTACGGTAGCTACGCCAACCAGGAGGGGAGACGCGACGGGGGGAGGAATGGTGGGGACGGTCTCAATGGGGATAGCAACTTGTAGATGCCTAGTATGACAAAGTGCGGGTATCATCACAGAGCAATGTATCGCTAGTGAAAGGTTAATAGTGAACCAGTAGGTCCAGAAAATGCCTCGGTACATGCCGTGCGAAGCATCGGCCCACTTAACACAGGTGCGTTTCTGTTCTCTGCGCTTGCTCGCCGTGCTTTACAGCATGTCTACTGTGCACTATTCTATACTTCGCTACGCTCATTCATCCGTTGTTCTCGGGGTTTAATCAGAAACTAACGCAACGTGGAGCGGCAGCCCCGCTCAGGAGGCTACAATGAG